>PVIU01004785.1:0-49036 GCA_004026605.1 Ondatra zibethicus | reverse complement strand
TTCTGAATAGAGAATTCTCAACAGAAGAAGTTCGAATGGACAAAAGATACTTAAGGTCATGCTCAACTTCCTTAGCAATCAGGGAAATGCAAATCAAAACAACTTTGAGACATCATCTTACACCTGTCAGAATGGCCAAATTCAAAAACATCAACAATTGCCTATGCTGGAGAGGGTGTGGAGCAAGGGGAACTCTCATCCATTGTTGGTGGGAATGCAAACTTGTGCAACCTCTTTGGAAATCAGTGTGGCGGTTCCTCAGGAAATTGGGAATCCACCTACCTCAGGATCCAGCAATACCACTCTTGGGAATATACCCAAGAGAAGTCCAATCATACTACAAAAGCATTTGTGCAACTATGTTCATAGCAGCATTATTTGTAATAGCCAGAACCTGGAAACAACCTAGGTGTCCCTCAATGGAAGAATGGATCAAGAAAGTGTGGATTATATACTCATTAGAATACTACTCAGTGGTAAAAACAATGACATCTTGAATTTTGCATGCAAATGGATGGAAATAGAAAACGCTATCCTGAGTGAGGTAACCCAAACCCAGCAAGATGATTATGGTATGTACTGACTCATTAGTGGACCCTAGCAATAAAATAAAGGACACTAAGTACTTAGCTCACAAGCCCAGAGAAGCCGAATAGTAAGGTGAACCCAAAGAAAGCGTAGACAGATCCTCCTGGAAGTTGGAAGCAAAAAAGATCATCAGGCAAAAGTTGGAAGCCCAGGTGCAGGGATAGAGGTGGGGGTTAGGAGAGTAGGGGAAGGGGAGAGGGGGAAGGGGAAGGGAGAAGGACTGTGGAGAGCTTGGGGGAGTAAGAGGGTGAAGATGGAGGAAAGGTGGACATTGGAGAAGGGAATAAGATATCTACATTAAGAGAATCATTTTAGGGTTGGCAAGATACTTGGCCCTGGAGGGGATCCCACGTGTCCACGGGCATGTCCCCAGCTAGGTATTCGGGCAGCAGAGGAGAGGGTGCCAGAACTAGCCTTGTCCCATAGTCACATTGATCAATATCTTGATCACCATTTTAGAAATTTCATCCGATGGATGGAGATAGAGACAGAGACCCACATTCACATCAGAACAATGGATTGAGCTCCCAAGGTGCAGTTGAAGAACAGAAGGTGTGAGAAAATGAGTAAGGAAGTTAGGACTGTGAGGGGCTGGTCCACCTACTGAGACAGTGTGCCTGAACTAATGGGAGAACACCAATCCAGCTGGACTGGGACTGAATGAGCATATGATCAAACCAGACTCTCTGAATGTGGCAGCGAAAGGGGGTGGACGGGGAGGCCATCAACAATGACACCAGGACCTATCTCTTCTGCATGTATTATCTTTTTGGGAACTGAGTCTTTTTGGATGCACACCTTCCTAGGCAGGAAGGGAGGGGCGTGGGCCTTGGACTTCCAACAGGGCAGGGCACCATGACCTCTTTTAAGGAAGAAGGGGGAGGGAGGAGGGGTGGGGGGTAGCAGGAGGGGACCGGGAGAAGGGGAAGAAATGTAAAAATTTTATTTCTTTAATTATGTTTTTGAATGGAAAAAAATAAAAACAAATAAAATTTGAACTGATGTTGAATTAAAAAAAGAAAAAGAAAAAGAGAAACAATCCCCAGCTATATGAATAGTACACCCTCCCTTGTTGGGTTCATGCATGCATGTTGCTACCTGCCTTACTTCATTTTCTCAGTCTTTAGTTATATCCTGTTAGTAATCTTTCTCCGTTGATTTGTGTTTGCTTGTCTGATTTCCTATGCTAAGACTGTTTTGATTTGTGTTGAATCTGAAGCTTAATTTCTCATGGTTCATCATTCCACCCTTGACCTCTGGCTATCCATTCTATAACACACACACACACACACACACACACAGACACACACACACACACACACACACACACACATTCTGAAATAAGCACTGTGATATATGTCCATGCATTGTCTGCTGATGACTTTGTGGACTGTGTTCAATTACATTGTACAATTTTCCCAAAAATGTAATTTTTAAAAGATATTTAGTTCTGGACAGTTCTTTCTTCCATTTACTTTTCTTACATGAAGATGGAGTGGAATTTATTACATTATTCTCATTCTTTCTTGGTTTCCACTTTAATCTTTGGTGAGCTATGGGTAGTTTATACAAGTTTTCCCACTAGTTAGGAATATAGAAAAACAATGATCTCAAATATCAACTCACAGTTTATATTCAAGTGGAAACATTTACTATCAGAACATTTATCAATTTCTTAACATAATTTTAATTTTCACAATTAGCTTATATTGACCACATGTTTGGGAGAAACCAATGATTCTGGCTTCAAAGGTCTAGTGTCCTCATTATGAGAAATCATGATACTAATGCATAGAGATTGAGTAAGTCATTTCTCTCTTCTATGTTCAAGTATTAAATACATAAATTCATTTAAAGAGAGATATGTACCTAAGAAGAATTCAATTATGAAGCACTGAATACATGAAAATGTTGAATTGCTAGTAAATCCTATTGTAGCATTACTGATAATATAGTATAATATACTGAACTTATTTTTGCCAGTTTAGATCTTTTATTTCCAGTGGAAATATTTTATATATAATTATTATTTAAAAAGTAAATATACCTTGAGATTTTTAAAACATATTCTATAAAGTTTAATAATGACATAAAATTGATACTTTTAAATTATTTCATGTTCATCAGGTCATTAGATGGTCTATGTTGTCAATTCAGTTATTTGAATCACTAATACATTAGCCTTTTCACTAATTACAAATGAGAATCATCACTGAATTAATATTTTGAAAATAAAAGAGTATATATTATTTTAATTACTCTTATTAAGATATAACTTTACAGTTGCTCTCTACCTTTCAAATATTTTTAAATTAATTGGATTCTATAAATATTAGATTCTAAATATATGAATTATAACTTGATTTCTACTTTCTTGATACAAAAAATGAAATAAAACAGAATAGTTATTCCACATTTATTTGCTTTAAAACTCAGATTAAGATTTGCATTTGTTAATCTAAATGCAACACAAACATTTTCAACAAGGAAATATTTGCTCTAGCAATTGAAACTTTAAGAAAACAAATGATTCATTAGTTTGTAGTCATAAACATGCAAGATATATGTTGTTGGAAGCTGTTTGTTTGTTTCAACTGCTCAGACCTGAAAGAACCACACAGAAACTATATTATTTAAATCACTGGTTGGCCAATCACATAGGCGTATTGCTTACTAGCTCTTATATCCTAAACTAACCTATCTCCATTAATCTGTGCATCACCACAAGGTTGTGGCTTACCAGCAAAGTTTTGGCATGGTTGGGCAGAGGTGTCTGTCTCTTTTGGTGGCTACATGGATTCTCATCCACACTGCCTACTTTCTCTATATATATCTATTTCAGTCTGGATATATTCTGATAAGCCATTCGCTAAAAGCAACTTCTTTATTAAAGAATAAAAGTAACACACATATAGAAGGACTTCCCATGCCAGATATATATTGATAGTAGTACTTTTTTATATTATATTCTAACTTAGTAATATGTATTGTTTACACAGTCATGGGTGTAAATAAAAATGACTGGGGACACATGTACAATGGAACATGTGTAGAGGTCTGAGGACAACTTCAGTTTTGAAAGCAGTTTACTATCCTCTCTGAGACAGAGTCACTTAATGCCTCTGAGTAGGGAATTAACTTATAACTATGTGTCATGACACCATATAGGTGTTGATATTACAGATCTATATTCTGAGGCACTGAGTTAAGATCTTCACACTCATGCTACAAGTTTTTTCCCAACCTGACATCTTCCCAAGTTTATTTGTGACCATTTAAAAATATTGAAGCAAGATATTTTTGTTTCAAAATAGAAAGAGTACACAAAAGAGCTAGAAAATGTAACTCAGTGTCTAGCTAAAAGTCTGTTCCCAGTAAAACAAGATGAAAAGGAAAAAGGAGGGAAGGAAGGAAATAAAGCACGTTGCTTATATGAAGCTATTAGAACATGCTTGTATAAATTCCATTTTAGTATTTCTTTTTGTTCCTGAAGTAAGTTACTTAGGTAGATAAGTAACAAAACCAACATAGTAAAGCTTAACATCAAAGAGAAATATCTCATATCACTCATATCATTGCATTTTAAAGGACAATAAGGAAATGGTAGATAACAACATATTTTCACTTTATTTCACTGTTTCATGGCATTTAAAATAACTGTTAAAATGAATGTGGAACAAAAGAATATGAAATGGAGCTCAGTGTAGCATAGCTAAAAGATTTGATGATATGTAAGCTTCCTTTCAGGTTTACATCTCACCGTTTATTAGCTTTAGAACTCTGGGACGGGGTCAGGTGACCAGATCTTCTAAACTAGTATATCCAGAATACATGGACCCTCTTGGAAAGAGTAACTATGGGGCCGTCATAGCATTTCTCTCAGTCTTCAGTCACCTAGAGCATCTTAGTTTGTGGCCTTTTGCCCAGAGAAGTGTTCCTTAGTCACTCTCGTGTGATACACTGATATTATTTTCTTGACCCATGTTTTAAAAGAGGCTGAGAACTTGATTGTGTCTGAGTCTCATAGATTTTCTTGTGAAAACTTGGATTGCAGTAGGAATTATGCTAGATAAATATTGTATCTGGTATATAATAAGAACACAAAAGATGCTATAAACTATTTTTAGTCACTTAGGATCAAAACCTATGTGATACACACACACACACACACACACACACACACACACACACACACACAAATCGTGCAGTAGACTTCCTGATCCTCTGACTTTTACAATCCTTCACCCACTTCTGCAATGTTGCTTCAGTCTTACTTAAAGGGGTTGTTTTGTAAATGTAGTTATTGTATCTATTAGTGCTGGGTGCTCCATGAACAATTATTCTCTATAGTGTTACTACCTATGCAGATCTATATTTGTTTCAGTATAATGAAAAAAAGTTTTTTATGAAGGTTCAGAGCCTAATTTATTTTTGGTTTTGAGGATAGGATTTTTGCACTACTCAAATAGTTAAGGAAACTGAATACTTTAAAAAGATATTTCTTAGCCATTTTTATTTTTTCTTTTGATAATTATTTGTTCATGTCCATAGCACATACTTTAATTGAGTTTTTACTTTTTTGTGAATTCTTTATATGTATCAGATGCTAATCATTTGTAAGATGTGTAGTCGGCAAAGATTCTCTTCCACTCTTTGTGCTTCTTCTTCACTTGATCGATCATTTCCTCAGCTGTAAAGAGTTTTTTATTTTTGTAATGTGCCATTTTTCTAGTGTTGGCCTTAACTCCTGAGCAAATGGAGTCATATTTAGAAAGTTCTTTCAGACACCTATGTGCTCTACGTACTGTATATGTTTTATTCTAGCAGTTTTAGTGTTTCAGGCTTTATATTCAGTTATTTTACTTTGTTCAGATTTGTAGGCATAAATCTAATTTTATTTTTCTTTATGTGTGGTGTGGGAGGTCCTTCTGTCTATGTGTTGCTTTTATTGGTTAATGAATAAAGAAATGCTTTGAGCCTATGGCAAGGGCAGAACAGTACTAGGTGGGAAAAACTAGGCTTTATGCTGAGAGAAAGAGGGCAGAGTCAGAGAGATGCCATGGAGCCACTGCCAGAGTTACACATGCCGAAACTTTGCTGGTAGGCCACAGCCATGTGGCAATACAAAGATTAATAGAAATGGCTTAACTTAATATGTAAGAGTTAGTAAATAAGAAGCTAGAGCTAATGGGCCAAGCAGTGATTTAATTAATACAGTTTCTGTGTGATTATTTCAGGTCTAAACTAGCCAGGCGGCAAGGAACCAATAAACGTCCTCCCTCCCACTAAACATGTGGATCAATACTGTCTGTCGTGACATTTTGTTTGTGTTGTAGGAAATAAAGCTTGCCTGAAGATCAGAGTGCATATCTAGCTAAACTAGTTAGCCATAGAGGCCAGGTAATGGTGGCACACTGCTTTCATACCAACACCTGAGAGATAGAGGTAGTTGTTTCTCTGTGAGTTCAAGGCCACCCTGGGATACCCAAGACTGATCCAAACTTAAGGAGAAAAAAACAGGTGGTGGTGGCTCACACCTTGAATCCCAGTACTTGAGAATCACATGCCTTTAATCTCAACATTAGGGAGGTGGAGACATGAAGATCCGGATATGGCTGGGTAAGGAGAAGAATATAAGGTAGGAGAAGACAGGAAGAAACTCAAGGCATTAAGTCTGAGGACTTGTAGAGACAGGGTAACCCACTAAGTCTGAGGATTTGTGGAGACAGGACCTTGCCCTCATTGGCCTGAAGATTCAGTAGAGGTAAAAAGTCTCTTTAGTGGTTGGCTCCTTTACTTCTCTGATCTTTCAACATTTACACTGGTATCTGACTCCAGGATTTCATTATTAAATTGCAATTAGAATTCACGCTATAACTGTCACCTAAAGAACATGATACTCACAATAAAAACACCACTTGGAAGAGCAGTATGGAAAGGGGAAATCTCACAAAATCCTATCCTCTAATGAACAGCTATAGGTCAGCAATTTATTTAAGAGTAATAATTAAAGAAACGTTCATGAATTTTAGAGGAAGTAACAAGGAGACACAACAAGTGTTACATGGGGAAGAGAGAAGGATAAAAATGATGTACATACATTACTCAAATATTGAATTCTAAATATATTAAAATTTAAGTTAAAAATTTGTGGGAATCACTTTTTAAATATTTTTTTGTTATTTAATTTTTGGAGATTATAATTTAATTACAAATTTCCCTTCCCTTTTCTCCCCTTCCCAAACCCTTCCATTTACCCTTCCATATTCTCCTTCAAATTTATGGTGTCTTATTTTACTGTTAGTATAAGCATATATGTACATGTATATACATATATTTTCCTAAATATAACCTTTTTAGTCCCTATGATGCTACCTGTATGTATGTTTTCAGGCCTGATCATTTGGTTCTTGAAAACCAGTTGGTTTGCTCTCAGAGGGCAACCTCTCTTAGAAGCAACTTTCCTCAGGTGCCTGTACATTTTTGGGTAGTGCTGGAGCATCATAGGCTTTCCTGGGTCCACTTTGCCATATTTGTTGGTATCATCCTTGCTCAGGTATTGTTTCAGTAGTCATGTTGGTGAAACTTTACTGGTGTACCTTCTGATATTGTTAATCAGTCTCAAAGCAAATTTCCTGATCTTCTGGCTCTTATACTCTTTCTGTTAACTTCTCTGCCATGTTCCCTGAACCTTAGGTGCAGGAATGTTTGTAGAGGTATCCAGTGAGACTAGGCCTCATAATTGTACATTTTTATTGTGTGTTTCTACACTAATATCTGTCTGATACAAAAGGAAGGTTCCTTAGTGAGGGGCGGGGGAAGACTACACTTCTCTGTGGGTATTGAAAATATTTGTATTTATAGATTTTTTATTAGAGGTTATGCTGGTTTAGGAAATTAGCGTTTGTAGATTCTCTTCCAATAAAAATAACTTCATTAGCTCTGAGTAGTTATCTAGGTTTCCATTACAAGGTATGGTCTCCCTTTTTTGAACATCTCATAAATCCAATTAGAGTGTTTTTGGTTGATGCTAATGTATGCATGCCAATGCTTTGCCATT
Organism: Ondatra zibethicus; assembly: GCA_004026605.1. Classification (NCBI taxonomy): domain Eukaryota; kingdom Metazoa; phylum Chordata; class Mammalia; order Rodentia; family Cricetidae; genus Ondatra; species Ondatra zibethicus. The sequence continues at coordinate 41,388 of PVIU01004785.1, read as the reverse complement.
AGCATATCATTCCAGGCTTATTAATGTGGTTCATAAGCATCAGAGCTGTGTAGGACTGTTGTTTGTCACACTGTTTTAGAAGCTTGCATAGCTCCTAGCTACAAATCTTCAGATGTGAGTATATACCTTGTAGTAAATATAGATATCAGGAATGAAAAATGACACTGTTTCCAGAATATGGAGTGGAGGAGCAATAGAGAATGGATTAGCAGGGTACAAATGGTATGATCCATGAAATGGAAAAGGGAAAACTTCTTAGTGTGGAGGGTGGAGGTTCAGATATAAGAACATGGAAGGTGGGTAAAGGAGACTATCAAGATACAAGCAATAGGAGAAATGGTAAATTAGGGACTCTTTATTTAAAGGGATAGAGGTAAATACAATGAAGCCACCTTTTGGGGAAATTGTTTCTACATCAGGGAAACAATAGCTGAGGCTTATTTTAACCATTTGCATTATATTATATGTACTTTCCATACTCGTGTTTGTATTTTTTAATCAAGGATATGAGTCACTATTTTTTCTCAAGAGATCCGTCCCATTATTTTGGTCTTCTGAGGTGTTTTCTTCAGGCTTTTGTATTCAACATAACATTTCTTTTGTGTTAGTAGTTGTCAGTAGAGAAAAATTCATTTTGATCAGAGATATTTGTTTGTTCTTTCTAACAAGAAACTCTAAATGAAATGTTACAACAACAACTTATCAAGTTTTCCATTATCTAAGCTGTGAATTTGACAACTACCCTTACTTCATTTTGCTGTCAGAACATACTTACTTGTGTGGGAGTTTGCATTCACATCCTAGTTCCATTTTCAATAATGACGTTCAAAGAGCTTTAACACTATCTATTCCCTACATTCCTGTTGGACAGATATTCAGCCTACATTAGATTTCACTTCATGACTCTTTTGAAAGTTTCTAAATTTCACAGATGATAACTATGTGAAAAGGTATGTATCTTATTCTAGTCAAAATATAGGGCATTACTAGAGACCGAAAGGAACAGAAATTTTTGTTCACAGAGTCAAAATGTGGAAGTTTGTTTTAGTTTTATTTACTGTTTTTGTTCTTCTTTTTTAAGTTTCAGTGCTGGAGATTAAACCCATGGCCTCATCCATGTTAGGTCAATGCCTTACCATTGATTATATCTAGTACCTTGAAATTGGAAAACTAAAGAAATTCTTCACCTTAAGACATTCAGTATAAAATAAATTCTACCAGTTTTTATAATATTTACCCACTAATATATGCTAGGATATAACAAAGTCAGAGGATGCTGAAAGCAGTATTATATATGACCCTTTAGAGAAGTCACAGTTTAGTCTATGCCTGAATGATCTGGGATGGCTGTTAAGAATATAGATTCTATATGTTGCCTCCTGTGGATTCAGGAATCTATGTGTTTCATAAACATCACAGATAAAATCTGATGTATGTGAATTTTCAGGTAAACATCACAAATACTCTGATATAGGTAAACTACATATAGAGTTTCCTAATACTCTCATAGGTAAGGCATCTAGATTAAGCATGAATAGATGCTTAAGACTGGAAAATTATTATATTTAGTCAAAAGTGACAAGGTACTCAATTGAAGAACAGTGTCTTTCATGGAATGATATGGTGGTTAGAGTGCACAGAAAAGGTCAAACTAGAATATACAAGAACTTGAACCTCAGCCTAAGGATACTGAAATAATTCTAAACATCAGCATTTAAACTACAGAAAATAGGTCACTGAAGAACCGTTGAAATGTTTAAATCAAAGCTTTTTTTACTAAGATTTATAATTAAAAAATTTGTTCTAGCAGTAAACACTGAAGTGAATTGGAAGCAAAATAACTTGAGAGATTCTAAAGTCAGGAAGCATCTGTTGTTAACTGGTCAAATAAAAGGTGTTAAGTATCTATGCTAGCATATTAACACTTCGCAAATGTGAATAGCAAGCATAAGGACTTCCCAGTGACTAGAGAAATACACAAGATGAAGGTGAAAACAAACAAAAAACTCAGAAAGGACTCTAAAGTTTGATACTGAGACTGAAGAGAGATTGGAGATACCGTTAGTGGGCATGGAAAGGGAATAAAAGGAAAACTTTCCAAGAAAGGTGAAAACAAAACATAGGACACACTTTATCAGAACTGAGAAAAGAAATATCCAAGAACCCTCCTGAGAGTTTCCTAATACATTTACTGCAGCATGAGAAAAATTATATAGACTCCTGCCTCCTGAAAACAATGACATGTTTGTTACTATATTTACATCAGTGGGGAAACAAATATCTCTCTGGTGGAGGAAATAAAAAAATGCTTCAGTAGATCATAGATGGTCTTTTGATAAATAGTATCTTTGACACTTGGTCATCTTTCCAGGTCAGCAAAACCTGCATAATCTTTTTAATTACCCCTTCAATTGTGCATTAAAATGTTACTGTACATTTTCTTTTATATACCGGGACACCCTTCATTAAGGAGACAATTAAACTGATATTGTAAAGGTTTCTGTTTTATGCAGTAGATAGTATTGAAGCTTTCCTAATAGCAGTTCAGATGGGGAGTTCTTCCAACACCAAAATCTTGTGTGTGTTCAGTATTTCCAAGAGAAAAAAAATGCACTAAGGAAATAAAAAGTTCTGACAACAAAAGACATTGAAGATGATTGATTTATGAGTATGTAGCCTTGTGTACTGTGAGCTTTGGAATTTAAAAGACAGGAAAACAAAACCAACTCCAACTCACTGGAATTAAATAATAAAAAAGTGACATAAGAGGAAGATAAATTTATATTGTTTTAAATCACATACAACTATACAAGCAGAAGTATATATTTTGTCAGAGATTATTAGTTATTCTAAGTGAAATTTTGTTTTATCTTTCAGAAGGACTGTGAATTCCATTTTCAAACAGTCAGTATATTTGAAAGAAAGCTTTGTACAAAATAATTTGATGTCTCTGGAGAACAATAGGCATAATATGGAGCACACATCCTTGCAAAGAACTTCTACAATATGACCAAAATATTAGCCACTTTAATTGAATGGAAAATGAAGAAAATGTTTCTAGAGAAGCCTACATTTTGATAGTTTGAGTATATTTTCAAGATTTTGTATATTTGACTATAATATTTTAAATAAATTATTTTTATGCTAATGAATGAGATTAACTACAGAGAAATACTTCTTCAAAGTTCACAATAAAAGCTATTGCTGGATTTACTCATTGAAACATGTGAAGGAGGGAAATATTTAAACTATTTAGAATAAAGTGGATGTCAGAAAGTACTTTTGCTATATATGAGAACTGATTTCCTTTGTACCTTATATGCAAAGTATTGGTTTCTTATAAATCATCTTTAATAGCCATTTCTGTAGGTTCCCAGGATACTTAGTTGTCTTATTATTTTTAATAGAAAAATATGTGTCATATTAAGATGATCATGGATGCTCTGCTTACTGATTTCCCCAAAGCATCTGGTGTTGTATAAGTATCGAGTGGGTGCCAATTGTTGAAGGAATGAGGGCCTGCTTTTCATCATTTGTGCCTGGCTTAACCCCCGAAATAACCACACAGAAATTGTATTAATTAAATTACTGTCTGGCCCATTATATCTAGCCTCTTCTTGGCCAACTCTCATATCTTGATCTAACCCATTTCTATTAATCTGTGTTTACCAGGAGGTCGTGGCTTACTGGGAAAGATTCATCATATCTGACTCTGGCGACTCCATGGCGGCTCTCTCGGCCTGCCTTCCTTCTTCCAGCATTCAGTTCTCTTTTCCCCACCTATCTAAGTTCTGCCCTATCAGAAGGCCAAGGCAGTTTCTTCATTCAACCAATGAAAGCAACACAAATACAGAAGGACCTCCTACACCAATCTGGTACTTAGTAGGTGCTCAAAAGTAATTAATAAATTAATTGTCCTAAAAAGGAAGCTATAAGAACTATCAGACCATATAGAAGAAATATCCCAGGAAAGACAGTGTTTTGTTCAATCCCTAAGCTGAGGATTCTAAAAGTTATGCTTTGGGGCTCACTATGATAATAGGATGTATTAGTACTTTTCTAGAAGAACTCTATACATTTGAGTCAATAACATGTATGACTGATTTTTCATGGGCTCTTAGCAGCATGGGTGATATCACTTGTTCTCTAAAGAATTAAAGTCTTGTGAAGGATCACATTGATTGAAAGATTAGAAAATTTCAAATTATCATGGTGTTAAAAGGAGTGTTGAATGTCTGAGGGTGCATCGGGGAGGAGGTGGGAAAGGCCTGCTGCGGTGATCATGTGTTCATCTTGCAGTTACAACAAGCCTATGTGAACTACAGAGCAGATGTTATAGAAAACTAAAGAATTTTTCTAAAGATAAAAATTAAAGAATATTATTTTAAGAGAAGGCATAATCGATCAACAATTAAAATTATTTGCTGGAGAATCTGGCAACCTGAATTTGATCCCTAAGACCCATATAATAGAAGGAGATTAGCAACTCCTTCAAATTATCATCTAATATCCATACAAGTGCACAGGCATGTATGTAAAAACAAAAACAATAAATGTGATAAAAATTTAAAAAGGCTGGAGATAGCTCATCTGTTTAGAATACATAATGTTCTTAGACAGAACTTTTATTCACTTCTCAGCACCCATGTGGGGTGGCTCACAACTGTCTTTAACTCCAGCTCCTAGGGCATCATTAGATTTCCTGTAATCATGTTTGTGGGCATTTTTTAAAATGTTAATTAAGATAGATGGACCAAGCCTACTGTAGGCAGTGTCACCTCTGGGCAAGAGGAACTGAACTTGCCAGTAGAAGAGAGCAACCTAAGAAATCCACCAGGAGCAAGCCAAAATGCTGCATTCCTCCGTGGTCTCTGCATGAGCTACTATGCAGGTTTGATTTCCTGCATTTATTTCTGTCCTTAATGGATTATTACCTAGAAGTGTAATATCAAATAAAACCTTTCCTTCCCTAGTTGTGTTAGCACAGAAACAGAGAACCAAACTAAGGTACACTTGTTGAATATTTTGTAGCCATTAAAATGAAAATGGTAGTTACTGCAGCCAGTTCCTTGTAGTAAGATAAGGCCTATCAGACCAAAAGGAGCCAAACTGGAGTCTGCCTGGAGCTGTCAAAGGTCCTGTCTGTGCTTAACCAATAAGGAGCTACCAAGCAGTGTTTGCTGAGTGCCTTGCAATAGAGGTTGTGATCGTGCCTAGTTAATGAGAGATGAGCATGAGATGTGAACTTTTAACGGTCACCCAGCCTCAGTGCTGGGAGGTAATATATAATATATATTATATATGTTATAATATATAACAGGGGAACCCCTGTTTTTAAATAAATGAGTCTGCTGTAAGCCTTCTACTTGACTTCCAGTTTCTGGGATCCTTAAGGTCGTGCCTTTTTGCCCCCACCCCTGAGGAAGACATTAGGACCCAGCAATAGTTGCTAAGAGTAGAAAGCCAATAATACTCTATATTGTGATGATAAATATGCCAAAATAAGATATGTATACAGGTAGGAAGTAAAATTAAGGAAAACAACCAATGGATATCAATACAGTGTTAAAGTAGCTGGAAAGGGATTTTAATTTTTAATAATTCAATGCTGTTAATTTTTATGGCTCTATAATGACAGAACAGCTTCACAAAGCGTAAGTGGCCTCCAAATAGCTAGAAGATTTGTTTAGATTATCTTCTATTAAAGCATAAATTTTATACACCATTCCTCAATGAAAGAATCCATTTGGGCAAATATAATACATAAAAGAGAGTAACTAACATGAAATTCATTTGTTCTAAAATCCATATACAGAAAGGGAACTAAATACACTACAAGAGCTTGGCAAAATAATTACATGATTAAGTATAATTTAGTTGGCTTCTGTCACAAAATTCTGATTGAACTCAGCTTAGTCAAATTTAATTAAATTTGACTCAGCATTCCAACACTCTATCATCCGACTTTGAAATTATTCAAGTCTAGACCAAATACAAACCATATACAAACATAATTTCTTCCAACAGTGCAGTGTAAGAACAGCAGATATTAAGAATTATTTAACTAGCATACTCTTTTTTATTTTTTATATTTCCATTCAAAAAATGACACTTCCTCCCCTTCTCCCATTCCTCTCCCTCTCCCCCATTAGCCCTCCTCCCTCCCCCTCCATCCTTAAGAGAGGGCAGGGTGCCCTGCCCTGTGGGAAGTCCAAGGCCCTCCCCCTTACATCCCAGCATAGGAAGGTGTGCATCCAAATAAACTAGGGTCCCCAAAAGCGAATACATGCAGAATAGACAGGTCCCAGTGCCATTACTAATGGCTTCTCAGTCTGCCCCCATTGGCAGCCACATTCAGAGAGTCTGGTTTGATCACATGCTCGTTCAATCCCGGTCCAGCTGGATTTGGTGAGCTCGCATTAGATCAGGCACACTGTCTCAGTGGGTGGACCAACCCCTCGTGGTCCTGACTTTCTTGCTGGTCTTCTCCCTCCTGCTCTTCAACTGGGAGCTTGGGAGCTCAGTCCATTGCTCTGGTGTGGATGTGGGTCTCTGTCTCTATCTCCATCCATCGGACTAGCATACTCTTTAATGAATGAGTTTGAAAATCACATGATATTATATGGATTAGGAAGAATCACTTCCACAGAAAGATGGTGGCATAATGTCTGGAACCTGAGAATCTTTTACCTTCCATGACAAAGTTGTGGGCAGATGTCATTAATTAAGGACTCTGGAGTAACAAGGTTATTCTGCAATATTTGTGTGCAATAAATATACCAAAGGCCGTAATGAATGGGGAAAATCCAATAGAGACCGTTACATAGACAAGTAGGTCAGAGCAGAGAGAGATTTGAAGCCAGGGTGCTGTTGACTTGGGAGATGATATATAAGTAAACATGTGGCTAGTAAAAGCTGGGTAAGTTAAGAAGATCGATTCTCCCTAGAACCCCTGTCAACCCTTATGTTTTAGTATAGTGAGATCCACTGTAGACGTCTGTGTTCTGTAATAATAAAATACTGGCTCTAGGTTTCTAAGTTTTAAAATGTAGACTACTTCAGAACTTCAGAAGTCATTATGATATTGTTGGTGGTTCCTGTTCTTAATATTTATGTGCATAAATTTTTTACTTTGCTCTTTCATAAGAAAGTCTTATTCCTTATTCACAGAGAAACTTGTCTAGTTTTGCCTCTAGATTTGGAAGCTTGCATTTGGCAGCAAAATTCCTAAATTAACAACTAAATTGAAATGAGATGGCACTCTGATATGAATGAATCTCATTTAGGCCCTCACCTTCTTTCTGAACAAAAGACATGACCCCTGCTGAGAGCAGAAGTGTTGATTAGGAAAAGTAAGTGGTTCTTTCTAGCCTTTTGAATAAACTTTATCAAAGCAGCCTAGAGACATTTTCTACCTCTGACCTCCCCCATTCCTCTAAATAAATGAAATCAAATTTTTCCATAGCTGTAAATTTTCCTTCCACATTGAATCAAAGGACAAAGCTAACTGGCATTCTAAACAATTTTGTAAAAGAATATTATCATATTGTATAGGAAACAGTCTCCAATTTCTGTTTTTGCTGAAAAATAAAAAAATGCAGAGAGAAAGATCTTGAAACATTCAAAAAATAATTTTTATAGTTTCTATTTTATGCCAAAAGAGCCCAGCATGTAAACTCAAAATATAAATTAGTAAGTGGAAAATAAAATTGAACTTAATTTTTAAAATATTTAGTAATTTCAGCAACCCTATAGTTTTCCTACTGTGTCTTGCTCACACTTACACAGATGTTGTTAAACATCTGTAACTTCTCACAAATTAAAAAGAGTTATTTCTTAATCACTCTGTTTTATAATATTGCAAAAAATCATGCATATTTCATAATTTTAATAAGTTTCTCTCAAGTTAAGTGGAAAAACATTAACTTTTTCCATTATATGTTCAGTGACTGGTGACTAAGAGAGTCATTTTAAGTAAAAAATGATGACCGTAAGCTATTGAATACATGCGGATTCTGGGTTAAACCAGTGCTTTGGAGAACAAATAGGAGAGCTGGACAATGAACTCATGCAGATTTAATCATGTGACAAGATCTTTTGAACTGCATTTGGTTTTGATTTGTGTATATAGAAGTAGAAAGAATTCTAAGCAGAAAGATGTTTGCTGCACCTTAAAGGGATGCATCCCCTATCTCATTGTCCATCTGTTTATTTCTAAAAATGAAGATTTGTTGATTCACACTAACTCTAGTTTGGCCTTTAATATTTTATTTTATTTACTTGTTTAGTTTTTGAGAAACAGTCCCATTTATCAAAAGTGTTGTATAGCCTAGATGGTTTCCTGCATCCTACTTCATATTGCTTGAATTATAGGTTTGTGAGAGCATTTCTGGAAATTTCAGTTTTTTATTTGTTTGTTCATTTTAATTTTTTATTAGTTCTTTAAGTATTTCTTACAATATATTTTTATCACATCCACTGACTCCCAAACTCCTCCGTGTCTCACTACCACGGAACTCTAAGTTAGATTAAAGGCCATTTTCTACAGCTCCTTGAATAGGTAGAAGACTATCTATCGATACTGAATATAATATCTATGTATCTAAAGAACCTGATTAGTCTAATTATAAATATGACAACCATAGATGACTATTGATCTATAATTCTCAATACCTATCTAACTTAAAGACTAACACAATAAACAACTGTGCAATGAATGAGGACAATGACCTTCAAATGTAAACAATGTATAAATATCTTGATCAGCGGTAGTAATGTACACTGCAATATGGTAAATATATATCAATACATAAACAATGTTTTAAACAGAGGTAGAAGCATACATGCATACAATATTCAATATAATTTAAGTTTGTATCAATATACAAGAATCTATACCAATATAATTGTCTAAAATCAATAACTCACAAATACCAATCTATTTTCCCACCATCCAATTATCCCTCTTTTTTCATTTTTTCTGTCATTGTTCTTGGTTATACTCCACTGTTTTACAGTATAACCTTAAGGCTGAGAATACTAAACACCTGAAAAATAAAATATGAAGAAATCAAGCTGGAGCTTGCCTAAATGTTTTATCCCACCTCACTAGATTTCATAGTGCAAGAATATTATATCCAAACTATTAGATATAGAAAGTAATCATTAATCTAATCTACCTTCAAACCATTTGGTTTAAAGTTACTGCTGGTAAAATATACATACTGCTCAAATAATGGCATGAATGTCATGAGAGTAACTAACTGCTTTCTTTTATTTTGTTTGGGTTTTTCAAGACAGGGTTTCTCTGTGGCTTTGGAGCCTGTCCTGGAACTAGCTCTTGTAGACCAGGCTGGCCTCAAACTCACAGTGATCCACCTTCCTCTGCTCCCTAGTGCTGGGATTAAAGGCGTGCGCCACCACCGCCCAGCCCAACTGCTTTCTTATTGGCTCTAAGATCCACTCCTTGAGATGGAATACATACCTAGTACTGATAAAGGGGTCATGAGACTGTGGATAGATAAAGTATCACAGTGGGATACCTAGTACTATTATTCTACTAAATGTATATAGTACTAAAACCACTCATGATGACTTACCCTTAAAAATTAGTGCATTGTTACACACTTATCAAAGAAGTATTTATTTTTAGTAGATGATGATTAACATAGAGGTCCTTAACTTAACAAGATATAGAGAATATGACGGAGAAGTACTCAACTCTATATGAGACATGTATATTACACACGCTTCCCCACAAAGCTCAAGGATTTTTCGTGCAAAAATTATAAGTGCCAGGCATAGTGGATGACTACAAGGAAAGATAATTAACTGGAAACAATTAGGCAGTTTCACATATGGTTTCACAAATATTGTGACAGCATGAATAAGACCTGCAGAGGCTCTACCCAGAAAGAATTCCAGCATGGAGAGAGAAAAGTGGGCACTAAGTCTTACCCATAACTGAAGAGCTAGTGACAACTGAAAGGAAAGAGAAAGTCAGTTATTTTTTATTTTGTATTAAGGAAAATAGTAGTAAGGCAGTAGTAGGTTGATCATATTCAAGGAAAGTCCCTATAGTATTTGAGTATACAAATTGGACCAGATAAGAGAAAGGGAGTAGGAAATTGGGTAGGCAGAAAGGTGAGTAGATCTTAAAGAGTTTGAGTGGAGAATATAATCAAAATGCACAACATGAAATTGTCAAAGAATTAATACATTATTTTTAAATGTTTTAAAAATTAAAAAGCTTTTAAAATATCACTTTCCTTGCTCTCATCTCTGTCTTTCCTGATCTCGACTATCCCATTTCAAGTTCTCCTCCCCCATTCCCTTCTCCTCTCCTCTGCATGTACTGGCTTTTTGGGAATTCATTCTCTTTAGATTGATACCTTGGACCAATTAATGACAGATGTGGCGATGCTCACCAGTAATCTCAGAATTTGAGAGTCTGAGACAAGAGGACCAACATGAATTTGAGACTATCCTAAATAATGAGACTCTGCCACAGTAAAATAAACAAAAACCCTCAAAATGATTGGATGATTCTCAACCACATGATGAAGATAGATTACTCATTGTTTATTGAAGTGAATGCTAATCTCATCTAAAAAATGCCTTCATGGAAACTTAGAGTGACTCTTGAACAAATATCTGTGTACTAGAGCCCTAGGCAAACGTACATATAAAATTAACATAGAAAGCAGATAGTGTGTTCTAAAAAATGTTTAATTCCCTTACCATAGATATAGATTGTATTTCACCTTTGTGTTAGTAGTTTCCGTGATTCATGTATGGATATATCCAGTGATTATTTGTTAAATTATTTTCATAGACAATAATAAGTATAACTGTCTCTGAGCCACAAAATGACTAATTAAAGGTGCTTGCCACCAATCATGATGACTTCAATTGTGTTCCTGGAATCCACATGATAGAATAAGAGAACCATAACCTGAAAATTGTCCTTTGTCTCTCACATGTGTACTGTGGCATGTGCCAATAAACACATTTGAGTACAGGCAAACAAATACACACACACACACACACACACACACACACAAATAAATAAATGATTTTTACAAAAAAGAAAAAGAGAAGAAAACACAACTGACAGAAAAGTGGAAATGAAAAGTTTCATAATACAATCAGAAACCTCAAAGGTAAGCCTCACTAACAGGACATAAGAGATGGAAGAGAATTTCAGGCATTAAAGACACAATAAAAAAAATGCATACCTTGGTCAAAGAAAATGTTAAGTCTAAAGTCTCAAAGTATTCAGGATATATGGGGCACTATGGAACCATCGAATCTAATTATAATAGAATGACAGAATACAGGAAAGATAAGAAACCAAGGTCAAAAGCACAGAAAATATTTTCAACAATAAATACAATATTTTCTCTTACACACAGAAGAAGGTGCCTATCAAGGTTCACAAAGTATACAGAATACCAAGTAGAGTAGACCAGAAATGAAAAACCCTGTGGCAATGCCACAGTCTTAGTTTGAAATGCTATTGCTGCTATGAAACACAATGACTAAAAAATCTTGGGAAGGAGTTTGTTAAGTTTATACTTATATATCACTGTTACCATTGAAGGAAATCATGAATGAAAGCCAAACAGGCAGGAACATGGATGCAGGAGCTGATGCAGAGGTCATGGAGGAGTGCTGCTTACTGGCTTGTTCCCCATGGCTTGCTCAAGCTGCTTACTTATAGAATCCAGGACTACCAGTCCAGGGATGGTACCACCCACAAATGGGTTGTTGGGTCCTCCCACATCAATCATTAATTAAGAAAATATCCTACATACTTGCCAGTAGATCTATATTTTAGAGACATTTTCTCAGTTGAGGCTTCCTCTTCTCTGATGATTCTAGCTTGTATCAAATTGACATAAAACTAACCTGTATAAAACACAATAATCCAACCACTAAATATACAGTACAAACAAAAGATATTAAAAGCTTCAAGGAAAAAAAAAACAAATAACTTACAAAGGCATACTATCAAATAACACCTGACTTTTCAATGAAAACTCTAAAAATCCATAAGGGCCTGGACATATGTTTTACCAATTCTAAGAGATCAAGAATACTATACCCCCAAAAATTTTCAATTAAAATTGATGGAGAAAATAAGACATTTCATGATTTTAAAAAGTACTATAAAATCAGTATCTATCTATAAATCTCAGCTTACAGAAGACACTAGAAGGAAAATTTAAACTTGAAGAAATTAAACATGCCCAAGATAACACAAGGAACAAATATTATGAGACCAGATATTTGAGAGGGGTAAATCCCATACTATAACAACAAAATACAGTGAGCACCCAAACCCTGCTCACTGATAGCTCTCGATATCAAAGGATTCAACCCCTCAAAAAGATACACACAGTGAGCACCCAAACTCTGCTCACTGATATCTCTCGATATCAAAGGATTCAACCCCTCAAAAAGATACACACTAACATAAAGGATTCAAAAACAGAAGTCATTCTTCTGCTGCATTCAGGAAAAACAAGTTGACATCAAGGAAAGACATCACCTCTAGGTTAAAGAATAAAAATTGATAATCTAAGTAAACACACATCCTGCCTATTCTTTGATTATTTTACTTTTGTTAGTTTGTTTAGCCCTATTATGATATATTTAGAATTATATAAGTAAGAAAATAAAATTGACAATTTTCTAATAGGACATGATTTTATTTAGCATTTAATCAAGTCTGAAGAACAGTTTGTGGAGAATAAATCTGTGATATTTTTGTTAGCTATGTTTCTGTTGCTATGAAAAGATACCATGATGAAGTAAACACTTTTTTTGTTGCTGTTTTTTAATTTAACTTCTTTATTGATTCTTTGGGAGTTTCCCATCATTCATCCCAATTCTCCTCATCTTTCAGTCACCCCATATTCTTCCCTCTCCTATATATGTGTGCCCCCAGAATAACACACACAGGCAAGCAAATGAAAATAAGAACATATCAAAACCAACAATAAAGTAAAACAAAATAATATAAAAAATACCCTTTATTTATTCTTAGTAGATGGATGTTTCTGTCCTGCCAGATCTCATAGACATTCAGTACCACAAAACACATAGACCCTTATATTAATTATAAGTTGTTTTGCCTATCAGCACAGGTTGATTATTAACTAACTCTTACAACTTAAATTAACCCATAATACTTCTCTATGTTTATCCACAGGGCTTGGTGACTTTTCTCAGTAAGGCATTTTCATCTTGCTTCCTCTATGTCTACCTGGTGACTGTGTCCCTGTCTTTCCACTTCCCAGAATTCACCTAATGTGGTAGCTCCACTTATACCTCCTGCCTGGCTACTGGCCAATAAGCATTTTATTAAACCAATATGAGTAAGAAATATCTACAGTGTACAAGAGATTTTTTCCAAAGCATTTCCGTTTTATTTCTTTTCAACAGAAAAACTCTGAATCCAACTCTTTTGTTTAGCATTTTTCCTGACCATTATTCATAACAACTTGGAACCAACACTCTAAACAAAGACAAACATTCACAATCCATTTTTGGAGGGAATGTAGGCATAGTTTTCTAGGCTTTTCCCCGCAGTTTTAGAGTGCTGATAATCTTATGGGTACGTAAAGAAAATTTAGGATTAAGATCAAGTCCTGTGTGGACTATTATTTGGTGAAACTGGATCATCTCAGTCACCAGTCTTGAAGCTGCCCTGAGTGTAGAACTCAGAGAAAACTTTAGCAGAGGTATTCTGAAATATTGAATCATCTGGGCCATCCACTCCTAGTAGAGATTTTTCAGGGAATCTTCCTAATCAAACATTATTTTTCCTAACCCACAACCTCTAATTTCCTGTGGAAACAAAATTGGGAACCTATTTCCCAAAATAACATATCTTTTGACTTATATTTTAAAGTCAGTGTATTTTTAAAATATATAGGTTGGTTTGCTCCAGAAGCATTTATAGCCAAATGTCTTTTAGCTGCTGTTGCTTCTTCCTCAGCAGTCAAACAATTCAAAGACAACACAATAACATACAGTATCTTGACTTGCTGTGTATTTTCCCTCTTTACATTTCTTTTAAAACTCTATTTCTGTTTTTTTTCTCAGTTTTTAAATTTTATTTTTTTGAGACAGGGTTCTCTGTGTATCTTTTGTCTGTCTTGGATCTCACTCTGGAGACCATTCTGGCCCCAAACTCACAGAGAACTGCCTGCCTCTGCCTCTCAAGTTCTGCAATCAAAGGTGTGCACCACCATGCCCAGATACTCTATTTCTTTTCTTATATCCTGTTATTTTCTATCCCAAGTCTACGTATATTTTTAAACACACTGTAAACCATTTAGAGTTTTTTTTTTTTCAACTGAATTGGTCTTTACTGTATATCTCTATTTTTTTCTGACCAGGGTTATATTTAATTTGCTAAGCTGTATTTCTGGGTTTAAAGCTGCAGCTTGGTGATGGACTCCACAATATTCCTTAGTTTTTGAGAGTCTAACTTTACAGCTGAGTTACTAGCAGGAACCAGACTTATTGGCATAACTCTGTGGAATTTCTAGGTCCATGCCACGCCCTAGTAGCCTGACCCCAGTTGCTCATAAACACCATTTAATTTTCAGGTGCAGAGTTTCTCTATTTTCTTTTTTAACTGATTTTATTGAGCTATAAATTTTTCTCTGCTCCCCTCCCTTACTTTCCCCTCCCCTTCAATGCTCTCCCATGGTCCCCATGCTCCCAATTTACTCAGGAAATCTTGTCTATCCATGTATGTGTCTCTTAGGGTCCGCATTGTTACCTAGGTGCTCTGGGATTGTGATTTATCAGATGGTTTTCTTTGCTTAATGTTTAGAAACTTCTCCAGCATAAGATGTCATCAGTGTTTTGATCTTGGCCATTCTTACCACTGTAAGATGAAATCTCAGAGCTGTTTTGATTTGCATTTCTCTGATGGCTAAGTAAGTTGACCATTTACTTAAGTGTCTTTCATCCATTTTAGATTCCTCTGTTGAGAATTCTCTGTTTAGGTCTGTACTCCATTTTTATTGATTATTTGTTCTTTTGATGACCAATTTCTTGAGTTCTTGGTATATTTTAGAGATCAGACCTCTGTCTGATGTGGGGTTGGTGAAGAACTTTTCCCATTCTGTAGGTTTCCATTTAATCTTCTTGACCATGTCCTTTGCTTTACAGAAGTTTCTCAGTTTCAGGGGGTCCCATTTATTAATTGTTTCTCTCAGTGTCTGTGCTACTATGGTTATATTTAGGAAGTGGTCTTCTGTGCCAATGCATTCAAGTGTACTTCCCACTTTTTCTTCTATAAGGTTCAGTGTGGCTGGCTTTATGTTGAGGTCTTTGATCCACTTGGACTTGAGTTTTGTGCATGGTAATAGATATGGATCTATTTTCACTCCTCTACCTGTTGATATCCAGTGATGCCAACACCATTTGTTAAATATGCTTTCTTTTTTCCATTTTATAAATTTTGTCTTTGTCAATAATCAGGTATTAGTAGGTAAGTGGATTAATATCTGGGTCTTTGATTCAGTTCAATTTGTCCTCCTGTCTGTTTTTATGCCAATACCAGGCTGTTTTCATTACTGTAGTTCTGTAGTATAGTTTGAAGTCAGGGATCGTGATGCCTCCAGAAGTTCCTGTATTGTAGATGATTGGTTTGGCTACCCTGAGTTTGTTGCTTTTCCATGTGAAGTTGTATACCATTCTTTCTAGGTCTGTGAGGAATTCTGCTGGGATTTTGCTGGGCCTTGTGTTGAATATGCAGATTGCTTTTGGTAAAATCATCATTTTTACTATATTAATTCTACCTACCTAAGAGCATGGGAGATCTTTCCACTTTCTGGTGTCTTCTTCAATTTCTTTCTTCAAAGACTTAAAATTCTTGTTATGTACGTCTTCCCTTGTTTGTTTAGAGTTACTCCAAGATATTTTTGCAATTGGTGGCTATTGTGAAGGGTAATGTTTCTCTGATTTCTTCCCCAGCCCTTTTATCATCTGTGTACAGGAGGGCTAATGAATTTTTTGAGTTAATCTTGTATCTTGCTACACTACTGAAAGTGTTGAAGAGTTGTAGAAATTCCTTGGTAGAATTTTTTGGGGTCGCTTATGTAAACTATCATATCATCAGCAAATAGTGAGAGTTTGACTTCTTTTCCAATTTGGATCCATCCCCTTGACCACCTTTTATTATCTTATTGCTCTAGCTAGGACCTCAGAAACTTTATTGAATAGATATTGAAAGAGTGGACAGCCTTGTTTTGTTCCTGATTTTATTGAGATAGCTGTGAGTTTGTCTCCATTTAATTTGATGTTAGCTGTTTTATTGTGGTATATTGCCTTTATTATGTTTAGGTATTTTTTTTATCCCTGCTCTCTCCAAGACCTTTATCATGAAGAGATGTATTTTGTCAAAAGCTTTTTCAGCATCTAATGAGATGATCATGTGGTTTTTACTTTTTAGTTTGTTTATATGGTGGATTACATTCACAAATTTTCATATGTTGAACCATCCCTGCATCTGTAGGATGAAGCCGACTTAATCATGGTGAATGATGTTTGTGATGACTTCGTGGATTTGATTTGTCAGTATTTTATTGAATATTTTTGTGTCAATATTCATGAGTGAGATTGATCTGAAACTCTCTTTCTTAATTTTTCTTTTTTTGGGTATCAGGGTAATTGTAATCTCATAAAAAGAATTTGGCAATGTTCCTTCTGTTTCTATTGTGTGGAACAATTTGAGAAGTATAGCTATTAGTTCTTCTTTGAATATCTTGTAGAATTCTGAGTTGAAAACATCTGGTCCTGGGGTTTGTTTTTTGGGGAGGTCTTTGGTAGACTTTTGATGATTGTTTCTATTTCTTTAGCAGGTATAGGTCTAATTAATTTGTTTATCTTTTCTTGATTTAATTTTGATAAGAGTTATTTATCCAGAAAGTTGTCCATTTCCTTTAAGTTACTAATTTTGTGGAGTACAGGTTTTTGAAATATGACCTAGTGATTCTCTGGATTTCCTCCATGTCTGTTGTTATGACCCCTTTTTCACTTCTGATTTTCTTAATTTTCATATTCTTTCTCTGCCTTTTGTTTAGTTTGGATAAAGGTTTGTCTATTTTGTTGATTTTCTCAAAGAACCAACTCTTTGTCTCATTGATTCTTTGTATTGTTTTCTTTGTTTCTATTTATGTTGATTTCAGCACTCAATTTCATTATTTCCTGCCATTGAGTTCTCTTAGGTGAGTTTGCTTCTTTTTGTTCTAAAGTTTTCAAATGTTCTGTTAATTCACTAGCGTGGGATTTTTCTAGCTTCTTTATGTAGGCATTTAGTGCTATGAACTTGCCTCTTAACAATGCTTTCATTGTGTCCCATAAATTTCGGTATGTTATGTGGTCAATTTTACTGAATTTTAGCAAGTCTTTAATTTCTCGCTTTATTCCTTCCTTGACCAATTGATGAATCAGGTAAGCATTGTCTAATTTCCATGTGTTTGTTGGCCTTCTGCAATTAGTGTTGCCGTTGAATTCTAATTTTAAGCCATGGTGATCTGATAGATAGATGTTTTTTTTTTGTTTGTTTGTTTTGTTTTGTTTTTTTTGTATTTGTTGAGGTTTGTTTTGTTAGCTAGTATGTGGTCAATTTTTGAGTTTGGATGGAATGTTCTATAGATGTCTGTTAAGTCCATTTGAGTCATAACATCTTTTAGTTTTATTATATTTTGCTAATTTTTTGTCTGACACACCTGTCCAGTGTTAAGTGTGGAGTGTTGAAGTCTCCCACTATTGGTGTATGTGGTCTAATGTATTGTTTAGCTTTAGAAGTGCTTCTTTTACATATGAGGGTGCTCTTGTATTCTGGGCATAGATGTTTAGTATTGACATTTCCTCTTGTTGTATTTTTCCTGTGACTAATATGAAATGTCCTTCTTTGTCTCTTTTGATTGATTTTAGTTTGAAGTCTATTTTGTTAGACATTAAAATTTATGCACCAGATTGGTTTTTTAGGTCCATGTGATTGATTGGAAAATTTCTTCCCAACCTTTTATTCTGAGGCAATGTCTGTCTTTGTGGTTTGGGTGTGTTTCTTATTCTGTTTTTATATTCAATCTGTTAGTTTGTGTCTTTTTATAGCTGAGTTGGGTCCATTTATTAAGGGATATTAATGACCAGTGATTTCTAATTCCTGTTTATTTAGTTTTCATTTTTGGTGATTTAATTTGTGTGTTTTCCCCTTCTTTGGTATTTGCTGCTGTGAGATCATCAGTTATCTATTTTTTTTTTTTGATGTAGCCATTTCCTTGGGTTGGAGTTTTTCTTCTGGTAATTTGTGTAGGGCTGTGTTTATGACTACGTTTTTATTAAATCTGACTTTGTCATGGAATATCTTGTTTTTTCCTTTATAGAGCATAAAAGTTTTGCTGGATATAGTAGTCTGGACTGGCATCCATGGAATCTTGGATCATCTGCATGATGCTTGAACAGGACCTTCTGACTTTCATTTTTTGCATTGAGAAGTCAGGTGTAATTCTGATAGGTCACCTTTCTATGTTACTTGGCCTTTTTGGTTTGCAGCTCTTAATTTTCTTTCTTTATTCTGTATGATTAGTGTTTTGATTATTATGTGAAGAAAGAACTTTTTTTGGTCCATTCCATTTGGTGTTCCGTATGCTTCTTTTTTAAAATCCTATTTTCTTTTTCTTTCTTCTTTTTTTTTTTTTTTGTTTTTCAAGACAGGGTTTCTCTGTAGCTTTGGAGCCTGTCCTGGAACTAGCTCTTGTAGACCAGGCTGGCCTTGTACTCAAAGAGATACAACTGCCTCTGCCTCCCAAATGCTGGAATTAAAGGAATGCACCACCACTGTCCAGCCTGTAAGCTTCTTGTATCTTAGGCATATTTTTCTTTAGGTTGGGAAAGTTTTCTTCCATGATTTTGTTAAATATATTTCCTGTGTTTTTGAGTTGACCTTCTCCTTCTTCTATACCTATTACTCTTAGGTTTGGTCTTTTCACAATGTCTAATAATGTTTCCTAGATATTTTGTGTTAAGTGTTTCTTAGATTTAATGTTTTCTTTGACTTATGAGTCTATTTCCTACATTGAATATTTGGCGATTGAGATTCTCTCTTCACTATCTTGTATTCTGCTGTTTATGCTTGCATTTGTGGTTCCTATCATTTTCTCATGATTTCTGTTTCTATAATTTCCTCAACTTTTATTTTTTCTTTATTGTTTCTAAGTTTTCAAGTATTGAATTTTTTTTATATTTTTCATTGCCTTTTCTTGTTTTTCTTTAAGAGATCTGTTGATGTCTTCCAAATTTTTTGTTTGCCTTTTCTTCCATTTCTTTTAGAGAATTTTTCATTTCCTCTTTAAGATCCTCAAACATTCTCCTAAAGCTATTTTATAGGTCATTTTCTTCTGCTTCATCAATATTTAGTTGTCCAAGTTGTACTGTTGTAGGGTCACTAGTTTTTACTAGTGTAGTGTTGCTCTTTGTGATGTTGTATGTGTTATTACCTTGTCTACACATCTTTTCCTCTGATAGGTGTTGTTTGTGCTGTCTGTGACTCTGGTGATCAATCTTCCAGGAGCCAGTTGATCCAAGGCTCAGATGGTTGTCCTAATGGTACAGTCAGGGCTATATTTTCAGTGACCTCATAGTCACTCTGTGTTACTGGAGGTTGTTTGCTGCTCTCAGGGTTTGCTCTGCAATACCAGGGGTCATTTAGGCCTAATCCTTTGAAGTTTCCTGTCTCAGGCTTGCTCATTCCTAGGTTGCTGACTCAGTCCCATTTCCATAAATATCCCTGGTCTGGATCCTTTGCTGTGGAGGTATCTGGCTTGGGGTTGGTTCTGAAAAGGTCTCTGGCTCTGGTCTATTCCCTCAGAGGTCCCAGACTCACACCTGGTACCGCAGAGTTTCTGGCTCAGACCTAGTTCCTAGGAAATGCCAGACTTACGCCCAGACCTACAGAGGTTCTGGCTTGGGTCTATTCCCTTAGAGGTCCAATACTCATGCCCAGACCTGGTATTGGATATCCTTTCTTATGTGTTCCTTTTATTGGTTAATGAATCAAGAAACTGCTTTGGCCTATAGCTAGGCTGGAAAAACTAAATTGAATGCTGGGAAGAAAGAGGGCTAGGTCAGAGAGAAGCTATATATCCCCACAAGAGACAAATGCCAGAACTTTACTTGGTAAGCCACAGCCTCATGATAATACATAGATTTATAAAAAAAAAGGATTAAATTAAGATGGAATAAGCCAAAATGAAGCTAGAGCTAATGGGCCAAGCAGTAATTTAAATGATACAGTTTCTGTTTGTTTATTTCAGAAGTATGGGCAGCTGGGAAATGAACAAGCAGCCTCTTACAACAAATTGGTACCAACATGGGCAACTAAGTCCATTTAAAACCTAAGAGAGCTTGCAAAGGAGTTCTAAACACATGTACACACACACACACACACACACACACACACACACACACACACAAACAGATTTAAGCATTGCTTAATGAAGAGGACCTGGCTCAGGCCTAGTTCCAGACTCATGCCCAGGCCCACAGAAGTCCTGTCTCAGGCCTACACCCTAGGATGTCCCAGACTCACTCCCAGATCCACAGATGTCTCTGCTTCTGGCCTACTCCCTCAGCAGTTGCACCCTTGTACTCCACGTGGTTTGCTATCTCAGGCCTTCTCTGGCCTTGGTCACTGGCTCAGTCCTGCTTCTGTAAATGTCCTTGTTCTGAATCTGTTCCTATTGGATGTTCCTGGCTTGGGGTTGGTCCCACAAAGGAATCTGGCTTTGGTCTAAGTGCAGAATTTCTTAAAAGAGCTGTTAGATTTTTGGTGCTAGTGCTGAGTCAGGAAGCCTTTCTTAAAGGATCTATCTATGCCTCTGCTTACTGCCTGCAAACAGAGCCTAACAAGAAAAGTTGGTTACCAAGAAATTCCTCTTGACTCTTATTATCTGTCTAGAATCCCTTTTTAAAGCTTTCTCAGGCTTTATGTAAAAATTTCTGCCCTATATTGTGCACCATTTTTAGATGGAACTTGTAGTAAGAGGTGCGGGCCACATTCCTAGTGCCCAGCTAGCTTAACCCCTGAAATAATTACACAGAAACTGTATTCATTTAAAACACTGCCTGGTCCATTAGTTCTAACCTCTTCTTGGCTAACTCTTACATAGTCATTTAACCCATTTCTAATAATCTGTATGTCACCACAACGTCATGGCTTACCGGGAAAGATTCCTAACTAGTGTCTGTCTCAGGCAAGAGAATCATGGCGTCTGCCACACTGCCTTCTTCCCTGCATTCTGTCTTGTCTACTCTGCCTACCTGATTTCTTCCCTATCAAAAGGCCTAGGCAGTTTTCTTTAATCACCAATGAAAGCAACACATAGAAAGAAGGACCTCCTACACCATTCCCCCTTTTTCTGTTTAAACAAAAAAGAAAAGCTTTTACTTTAACATAGTAAAATTACATATAACAAAACAATTATCAAGCAAGAACTACAGTTACCATATTTAGATCTATTTTAACTTTTATCATAACAATGGAAAACTATAACTATCTATATATTCTTCAACTCCATTAAAGACTCCAGGAGGATATAATATTACCTAAGTAAAGAAGAAGAAAGCAACTTCCAAAACTCTAGAAATGACAGAGACATCTCGCTGCCTGGACAGTCACCCAAAGTTTTTCTGTACTGTTGGGGAATCCAACAGGACCATAGTAGCCAGCAGACTTTTCCATGAAGCAGGAAATTTTAAAGACATTTCAGTCACTTTCTTCTTTGTCCTGCAGAATGTCTCACAGACTCTTTCATGAAGGAACCCCAAAGAATCATCTCACCTTTAGGCAAGTTCAGCAGTCCTCTCTCTGTGGGTTCTTTGTGTCCAGTTTATACAGCAGTCCAGGCAAGAGCAGTTTCCTCCCCAAATGGCTAGCAAACTCCATAGGGAGTCTCTTCAATGCCCGTCTTCCTCTTGAAGTAGATTGGTGCTGTCAGGAGCAGTGTGTCTCATTGTCATGAAAATTCCTAAATTATTAAAACATTAAATGCCATATTCTGTGTGTTTGAAAGATATGAATAATGCCTATCTGAAATATATCTATGTACATCTAGAAAATCTAACATGACTACAAACTTAACTATTATAGAAATTATCTATTAATCTATATTTCTTAATTATACATTATATTTTTAAATGAACTACACAACCACAATGCCTTATTCAAGATCAAAAATACATATATATATATATATATATATATATATATATATATATATATAACAAAATTGACCTTAAGTTTGTATCAACAAATCGAAATTTATACCAATGCAAATTATTCATATCTATATCAGGAAGTACTATCCGACAGCACTCCTTCTTCTGACCAATACATCTTTTTCCTGTTAGCATTGGGGATCCTCTTTATTTTCCTATTAGCATTGGGGGTCCTCAAGACCATGGAAACTCTTATAAGGAAACACTTTAATTAGGGGCTTGCTTACAGTTTTAGAGGTTTAGTCTATTATCAGCATGACAGGAAGTATGGTGGCATGCAGGCAGATGTAGTTCTGGAGGAATAACTAAGAGTTCTTCATCTTGCAGACAACATGAAGTCTACAGACAGCCCTACTGTGAGAAGCTTGATTACAAAAGATCTCAGAGCACCCTTACCCACAGTGATAGACTTCCTCCAACAAGGTCACAACTCCTAACAATGCCACTCTCTTGGAGAACCATTTTCTTTTTAATTGCATTGCATCAACATGACATGTATTTCTACTTAGCCTTCTTTGTATGTTCTGTGTTATTCTAGAATTGTCATCATATAAGTCTGTGTTGTTTGATAATAGATTAAGTCTGATGAACTTGTCATCTCCTATAAAAACTACAGTCTGTCTCTCATTTTTTGTAGGATTTTATCATATATATTGTAGTATACCAGTTACTATTATTATTACTGTTGAAAAAATACCTGATGAGTAGCAATTTAAGGGAATAGTGTTTGTTTGGGATTACAGTTCTATGTGTCATAGTCCATCTTGGTGGAAAAGGTATTGTAGTATGAGCAGAAGGTGGTTGGGCAAATTGTATCTGCACTCATTGAATCAAGAGATGATTAGGGAATGTGCCCATGCTATAAAGCCCTCAATATCACCCATTTTCTACAGTGAGGTTCCAACGCTTAAAGTTTATAAAACCTTCCAAATTAAGCAGCTAGCAGGGGATCAAATGTTAAAGTATATGAGCTTATGGGGAAATAATTCTTTTTAAAATCATAGCAATTGCTTAGGTGAATACATTTTTTCTCATGAGTATGGTCTCTATGGGTAAGCTACTTTGATATGAATTACACTTCTGAAACATTTATTTTTAACTTTTTTAAAAAAAAATTTAACATTTTCTTTGCCTAAATTTCCATATAAATAGTCTAGTAAAGTTATGTGTTGTAATTATGTAAGATACATAATAAGAATACATTACCCTTAGGGGAGCGGGAGGGGACTGGGAGAAGGGGAAGAAATATAAAAATTTTATTTTTTTTGAATGGAAAAAAATAAAAGAATATCGAAAAAAAAGAATACATTACCCTAGTATTACCTGATCCAGGGACAAAAGAGAAAAATGACTAAACAGTATTCATTTTCAATATTTTTACTGTGTTATATTTTTCATAATTTTAGGAAACATTAATTTGATTTCTAAGAAATAAACTAAGTCATCTGCAAATAATAGAATTTTTCTTTATTTTCTACTTCTGACACATTGATTTGTTTGTTTTAATTTGCTTTCTATATCCTGTCATACAAACTTACAAGGTGATGATGGTGAGTGTTTCTTCCTAGATTATATAGAATATGTTTTAAATCATGCACCATTAAAAAGGACATTAGAGATTTATTTTTAATAAATTATTACTTAACGTTAAAAAAGTTCTCTTTAACTTGTACTAATGCTATACAAAGAAATATTCCTGTAAATTGAGAATTTGAGTGAAAAGAGTCAGTCTACTACTAAGCTCTAATTTAGTTTCTGTGTGAACTCTAGTTATCAGTTTGAACTAGTTCTGAAAAATTAATCTAGGTAATATAGTAGTCATTTTTCCATGATGTTTCAAACACAACAAAAACATGGCAAAAAACCTTCTACCTTTGCAAAGGGGGTTAGTTACTGAAGGGTACAGAAAGTTCCAAGAACATTTCACATCTCAGTAAGGCTATTGTGTGGTGTTGGGGTGTGAGAATACACTAGTAGATACTCAGTAGTACTGCATTATGCATTAGTAATATTCTTTGATGATCAAGCCTTTCACCACACTTCTTTGTAAACTAACAACTCATAATAATGGCTCTGCCAGGAACTATATGTCATGAATAGTAAAAAAATAAGATTCGAGTATAATTTTAAGACAGTTTACACTAAAGAAATTGCTGCTGTGCGTCCTTAAAATTTTAATTATCCATTTAAATTCTGAATTTTAACACCTATTTACCTTTAAGAAAATAACACAATTATGCTCAGAGAAGTTATTTTATTAGACAATAACACTGTAGGAGACTAGAAAAATTCTGTCTTGTGATTCAAAAAAAAAAAAACAAGGATAAGAGCATACACTAAGGGGAACATGAAAGAAGATAGAATGTGTTAATATGTAAGGGGCTTCCAAGGGAGTGAAAACATCATTAAATATCAATGGGGAATAGAGTTGACTTGTTTTCTGCCTAAATTACTTTCCAATTCCCATCCCAAATGTTGCATGTCAATATTTTAGCTTGTACCATTTTAAAATTCATCAAAGAACGTTCATATGGCACAGATCCAGTTCATCTGCCATGTACAAAGATCAAAGCTTTGATATCATATTTAGAAAACTTTCATAAATAGTGAAGGAAAAATACCTTTTGAAAATGTAGCCCATTACAAAAAATACCGTTGGTTCAGCAATATTTGAAAAGCTCTTCTGTGACATTTGCTTATATAGCAGTAAAACCCATTTTTGTGCTTTTGTGTAGCTAACAATGATAGAGTATATTGTAATAGATGTTCATTTAGCACAGAAACATTTACTGTATGCCTACTATGAGCTATATTTGTGATGAATAATTCTCACTTTATTTGAAAATTGAAAGTAGTCTAGAAAATGAAACTAGACAAAAATTTACAATGTTGTATGATAGTCCTGAAGAAAAGTAAATTTTGAGAATCATAAAATATTGAAGGAGATTCAGCTAACTTTTTCTACTCATGACTGGGATAAAGGACAATGAAGTTTTCAGAGAGGCAATGGCTTATTCATAAGATATTGAAGGAAGCTCTTGGATATTTAAAAATTTGCTATAGATCTCTTTGTACATATATATAATCATATGGGGCCCTGTGCTTGTTAGGGACCCTTGTTTAGTAAACATTGCCACCATGAAATTATTAAGCTGTAGAAGACTGCTGTTTTATTTTCTAGCCAATCAGACCCAAATAATCACACAAAAACTATATTAACACTGGACTATTATCTCAGACTTTTTTTTAACTAACTCTTAGATCTTAAATTAAACAATTTCTATTAATCTGTGTATCTCTACGAGGCAGTGGCTTACGAGGTAAGGTTCTATTCTGGCATCTTTGTCCTTTGACAGGTATATGGCATCTTCTGCCTCCACCTACTCACTACATCTCTTCTAGCGTAACTATATTCTGCTTGCTATAGGCTGAAGCAGCTTCTTTATTAACCAATGGTAATAAAACATATTCAGAGCATACAGGGGGGAATTGCACATCATGTTTCCTTTTATGTCTAAATAAAAAAGTATTTAACTTTAAGATAGTATAACTACATACAACAAGACAGGTTCAAGCAAGAATTGGAGTTATAGTAAATAGTCTATTTGCATCTGGAAAATTTTAAAAAATGTACTACCATCTATTTTATCTTTGTAAGTCTAAAGTTTTATATCTAATTTGCCTTTTATCATAACTAAGAAAAATTATAACTATCTGTCTACAATTCTTCACAGACCATAGAAAGATATAGTATTATCTAAGTTAACAGGAAGTGCATTATAAGTAACTTCCAGATCTTTAGAATTGACATAGACATCTTGCTGCCTGGGCAGTCACACAAAATTCTTCTGTAATACTGGGGAAACCATCTTCAGTCTACAGGCCCATAGTACCTGTTAGACTTTTCCCTGAAGCAGGAAATTTGAAAGACTGTTTTGCCTATCTTGGCAGTTTGTCAGTCACTTTCTTCTATATCCTGTAGAATTTCTTGTTGACTGAGTTTATGTCCTGCCTGGTTCCCACAGTCGTTAGGTCCCAAAGAACCACACAGAAGCCTAAATTAGTTATAAACTGATTGGCCCATTAGCTCAGGCTTCTTATTATCTCTTATAACTTACATTAGTGCTTTATTCTTATCTGTGTTAGCCTCATGGCTCAGTACCTTTTTCAGCGGGGCAGGTCACATCTTCCTTCTTCTGTGTCTGGGCAGGCCTGGAGAGGAATGGGCTTACTCTTTCACAGAATTTTCCTGTTCTCATTGACCTGTCTCTACTTCCTGTCTGGTTGTCCCGCCTACACTTCCTGCCTGGCTACTGTCCAATCAGCAATTATTTATTGCATAATTGAAAGAATATAGACGATTGTCCCACACGAATGTCTGACAGTTTCTTCCGTGAATCAAGAAACCTAAAGGAACATCCCATCTTTTTAAATATTCAGCAGTCACTTTTCTGTGGGTCCTGCATGTCCAGTTCATACAGTATACCATCAGTACTCCAGTCAAGAGCAGTTACTTGCCCAAATGACTAGCCTTGTCACATTGAAGGCAAATTCCATAGTGAGTTTCTTCAATGTCCATCTACCTCTTTGAAGTGATTGGTGCTGCCAGAAGCAGCTACGTCTCACTGTTGACAAAAGTCTAAGTTCTTAACAATAATTGTAAATGCCATATTCTATATGTCTTTGAAGTGTTGTAGATTATCTAACAAAAACATCTCTCTATATATATAGAAAGCCCAACTAACAGCATTAGAAGTTTGAATATTATAAATGACTACATATTAATTGGAAAATATAATTATACATTACATTTATAAATAAGCTGTCTAAATATAATACCTTAAACAAGAACAGAAATACATATAGCAGTATTGACCTTAAAACTGTATCAATAGATCAAGATCTATACCAATGCAAAGTGTTCATCTCTATATCATATCTTCACTATTATTTTTTAAAACAGAGATTGACTGTAAACATTAACGATTTATACCCAAGCACTTTTAAATGAAAACAAACATTTATAATCAATCATTTTGGGAATTTGGGTGAAGTTTTCTCCAAAGTACTCTCTGCTTTTTGGTGAGCAAAGTATTTTTACTTTCACAGGGTCTTATTTCATCAAACCACATTAGCCTGGAAGGAATCAACAGGAAGATATCTTTATGTTGGTTTTGTTTAGCAGTTCGCAGAAACAAATGTCTCTCTGTAGTCAAAAAATTCAAAGAAAATACAATAACATGCATAATCTAGACTCTCTGTGTATTTTCCATTTATGTGGCTTGCTTTTCTTTACTCCTTTAATCTATGACTGTCTGCACAATTTTATGTTACATTTACTGTCTCCTTAAAGACTTTACTCCTTTTTATATCTGGCTATATTCTTTTACCTCTCTCTCCCAAGCCTACATACATTTTTAAACACACTGTGTATCATTTAGAAGTCTTTTATGTCCGAATCTGTCCTATTGTGTATCTGAAATGCTTTTCTGACAAAAAGTATTTTAAAATAGTAAGCATTCTGGTTGCAGAAGCCCTGGATGCTGCCTCCACCTCTTTTGGCCTTTCAATATGGTAGAGATACATTTAACCCCAGCTCTAGTACTGCTGGATGGGAGCCTTGCTCAACAGCTTAAATCTCGGAAGCACTGTGCAGCACATAAACCATTTTTGTCTGAATAAAAGCTAAATCTGCCATGCAGTGTGCTGCACGACCTGGAAGTGTATCCTGGCATGCTGGTGGGACTCTTCCATGCTTTCCTGCCCATGGACACCTAGCAGATCCGATCCAGCTGCTTTCCCAGGTGGGGGTGTTGAGCAGCAAGCATGTTCTCAGCTACTTTCCTCATAACCCCAAGCAGGCATACAAGTACCCAGACACAAAGTGTTTAGCTGGCCACGTGGGTTAGTCCCAAATGTATGCATGCCATTTTGTAGAGGAGACTGGTCTTCATTTTTCAGCAACCAAGACCTGAATAATCACACAGAAACTATATTAATTACTATTACTATTAGCTTAGGCTTCTTATTAACTAACTCTGCCATCTTAAATACCCAATTTCTATTAATCTGTGATCACCATAAAGCTGTGAGTTACCAGGTAAGGTAATATTCGGGTTTCTTTGTCCTTCGGCAGCTACATGGCATGTCGCTGCCTCTGCCTATTCTCTATATCTTTTCTAGCCTTGCTATATTCTGCCCTGCTATAAGCCAAATCAGCTTTTTTATTAACCAGTGGTAATAAAACATATTCATAGCATAGAGAGGGGAATCCCTCATTATTAAGGTATGCCATTATTATGGTATACCGTGTTCATCTCACATAGACTCTTGAAAATTATGTAGTGAGCTCTGCACAGATGTAAAAGGTCTATTAATATATTTATATACTTGTTTTCCTCAAAGAGTTATCAGGAAAATCAATGGAAGATGTAACTGCATCAGTTTAAGGAAAGAAAGCAAGGCCACACAATCAATTTAGGGCTACAAAGACATGTCAAAGTTATTAAGACAAGTGAAAGAAAGCAAAGGTAGCTTATCCTCAAGTTTTAACAGTGGATTTGTACCTTGGAAATGTTTCTTATATTCTATCTAAGGTTAAAGGAGGCAATTAAGTCTGACGAAAAAAATGTTATGTAAAACAATGAAACTATTCATTTATTGAACAAATATTTGTTGTTTTAAATCCCAGACACTATTCTCAGCATGGGATAAAGCAATCCTCTAATAGAGCTTGCATTTTATGGAGGAAGCTTTATTTTGTTATTCTTTTTATTTATTCTTCTCTCATATATTATATCCTGACTGTCATCTTCCCTCCCTCCAGTCATCCCAATTCCTATCTCCCCTCTCCCTCAGGTTGATGTCCCCCAGATTCACTGCTCATCTGGTTGCCTTCAGAAAAGAGCAGCCTGTGGAGCCTGGATGGGTCAGTGTTAGGTCTTCTGTGTATATGTTACAGCCATTAGCTCAGTGTTCATGTGGAACTCCTAACAGTGAGAGTGGGGTTATCTCTGACTTTTGATCTGCTATTGGGAACCTTTTCCTCCTATTGGGTTTCCTCATCCAGCCTAGATATGAGGGTTTGTCCCTAGCCATATTGTGTCTTCTTACACCATGTTCAGTGGCTGTCATAGGAAGGAATCCCTACAGAAACCAAATAAGTAAATGAACTTAGCATGCAGCATCCCAAGTAGAACTGTTTTACAAAGCAACACAAGAAAATGGAAAGTGAGAATTTTGGATTTTATTTTAAGAATAGTTCTTGCTAATAGTTCAGAGCAAGGGTACAATTCCACTGTCTAATTACATTGTGAAAGTATATTTCTGTTGCTTTCTCGACAGTAGGCTGTAGAAGGCAAGAGTAGAAACAAAAATGTCAGTTTGAAAAGAATTGAAATAACATAATCAGCACATACTTGTTATGCTATTGCCTAAAGATGTTATGGGGTTTGGAGAAGTGGTTCATTGTTTACATGTATTTACTGCTTTTCTAGAGGATTGTATTATAGTTCTCAGAAACAAATTCAGGAGGATCAGTTTCCTATAACCCAGCTCTAGGAGATTTTGATACCTATATTTTAGGCTCCCCATACATCAGTGCACATTCATGCATGCACACACACACACACACAAATACATTCAACATACACTCAGACATGCATAGGCACACATGTGCACACACACAAATAAATAAATGTAAAAATAGTTGTGACACAGACAGTAAAGAGGCATTAGATGTGGGATGTTTGGTGTGGGAAGTCCTTCTGTCTATGCTATTGGCCAAATATTATTGCAAATAATAGAGTTTCCATGTGATTATTTCAGGCCTAGGGAGCTGGGAAATAAACAAGCAGCCTACGACTATGTTTGTTTAATGTAAATACAACATAATTTAATAATGGATTAAGTAAGTATGTGAACTGATTGAGGGAAATGTTTATAAGAAAACAGAAAAAAATGTATCTCATCAGATCTTATAAGTTAAGGAAACACATTTTTGTCTTTTCCACAATGATTTTAAAATTACAGACTACCACAATATTCCTTCATTTAAGATTCATTATTTTGAATTTTCTTTTTATCTAATTTTTATACAATATATTTTTTCTGCTAAAAATTGTTTTTGTCAAGCAATTCTTTTGAAAATGTGGGATAAAGAACTATTCAGAAACTATCATGACAATCTGTGGCAGATGGCAAATATGTTGCATCTTCATTGACTTGACTAAATGTAAAGCGATTAATATGGAGAAAATGCTGTCAGAAAAGAAGATAGGGATTTGGGTGGGAGAGATTGCAGTTGTAAATATGGAGGTCACAGAAAGCATGGCTAGTAAAATGATATCAGACTACAAAAGAAAAATTTTCAACTCACTGGATGGCTAAGAGGTTGAAAGTCTTGCCTCTAAAAACTGATGCATGAACTCAATTTCTAGAACCCACTTAAAAGTGAAAGGAGAGTGCTGACTCTACAATGTTTTTCTCTTACCTACAGATGTACTCTTTGCATATGTACCCAAGCACGGATACATCATACATATGCATGCACGCACACACACACACACACACACACACACACACACACACAACAGGTACATACAGAAACATATATGTACATATTCCCATAAAATTTATACAGACAGATAATAACATTAGAAATTAAAGTAAAACTTATATTTTCTATGAGGATATTCAATCCATTTCTAATGTTCAATTTGACTTCAGATATTTTGTTAGGTATTGTTATTCATTAGAGTAATTTTACATTTTTTAGAGAAAATAAAGCATCTAGACGTGTAAGCAATTCATATACTATTTTTTAAAGTATCTTTCTGATAATACTGTATTGTAACTGCCACAGTCATTTTGGGATCTAATTAACCTTTCTGGTGTCCTTTATTGACTGTCTCAACAGATCAAATGCTACTTTTGGAATAGCAATTATAGACACTAGGGATGAATTGAAATGTTTGGTCCTTATAGTGCATGATTCTAGTGAAATAAATTATCATACAAGATGAGTTTTAATCTAATATTAATACCATTGGATAATTCCCCTATAATTTAAATAAAATTTTGGAATGGACTTTGTAAAGTATAAACCGATACCTCATTAGAGAGACTTTCATTAACAGCAATATCCTGGAAAAAATTTCAACATTACTATTCTCTACTGAATTGTTGCTTCATTTATATACATATCACATCAGCATCTGACATCCAGCTCACTAAGTTACTTATATTTCATTATCATTATAATCATCAACATCATCATTATTTTGGTGATCTCTTGTACAGAATAGAAATTCAATAAAGTCAAGGATTTTCTCTTTTGTGTCTACTGCTTAATCCCAAAGATTTAGAATGATACCTTACATATGCTACAAACCCTATATTTCTTATATTTGGTTATTAAAGCCACAGAATTTAAAAAGTAATGGCAAAAAAGCTTAATTTATGACTTTTATTCCAGTCAAACATGGTAGTAGATATCTGTGCACTTGCTAATCTAGTTTGGTCTATAGACATGTGTTTCGGAACAGATGGCCAGGTATGATGAGCAACAATCTCAGTGTTCCTGGAACTGAGATTTTTCTCAAGGTAAATATTTTCATTTTCTAACCAAAAAAAACAACAATCTATAATGATGATGAAGCTTTGCTGAAAATATTGTGTAACATCTAGAGATGCAAAATATGACTGAGCACAAAATGACTCATACTCTATCCCCTTTACTCATACTTCTTTCCACAGCATTCTACAAAACTGTATATGACAAGGTCTAGCATGTAGAACATAAGGATCTGAATTAACGACTTCCTGATGGTACTTCTAGTTCTAAGAATCTATGCTTCTTATTGTTATATGTAGAGTTGCGCCTATGATTACCATTCCCACACTGACTTCAACATTAACTAATCTAGCTAATCAACTGAATCCTAACATGTAGGTTAATAATCAAGTAATCCACATTTACCATTATAAATGACACCTATATTGGATTTTAATTTCAGCAAAGAAGATTGTCTTTCAAATATTTGTTGTATTTTCCAAATCAGCATGATTTATATTGAGATAGACTCTAATAAATTCCCTGAATTTTTTCTACCTATACTTGCTGCTTTTGAAATCACCAGGAAATTGAAGAGTAATCTATTATTTTAGTAGACTTGGGGTAGGCCACTATCTGTCTTGAATTGTTTCCAGATTTCACTGTGGTACCTTAAGATCTGTTAATAATGCCTATGGAGCATACTTTGGAAATAAGCCGTTAATGTGCCATACCATTCCCATTTCATCACACAGACTAAATGAACCTTACAATACAGTTTTACTACATAAAGAATAAAGAAATAGAAGAAAGACGAAGAAAGACTAAAAGGATGAGAATGGGTAAAATAGAAAATTAAAGCTTATTTTTGAATGGTACAATGTTATTACATGTTATATCACCATTTTCCTTGAGGTAGCATTTTAGACTACTTTTACCTAGACCTTTTGCTCTCTTTCAGACATTAGTGCCTATATTAGTCAAATAATATTTTTATAACACGAATCCTTCTTTCTCAAACTTTTTCTTTATCTTCTGCTCTTTCTTTTTTTTTACTCGTCCCCTCAGACTTATTTGTTACTTCAACCCAGATGATATAGATGTTTATCTGACCCACAATTCTCATAAGTTCTCCTAATGCAAATCAATTTCCATAACTCCAATCAAATTTGTGCTCATGCATACTTAATTTTATATTACATATCAGAAAATAAATTAGTATATTTTCTGTACAATAAATCTCTTTTGAGAAAATCTTTGATTGCTTCGCTTATATTCTGTTATTTGGCTCAATTTTTATATGCACTGAGTTCTACTCACTTTTACCTTCCTTCTATTATTTCAGTACATTTCTGTTTTGATTCAATATTCCTTATTAAGTCTACCATTCCATATATTGGAAAAAGATGATAATGTACTCCTTTTTCAAACTACTGAGTCTAATTGTTGAAGCTTGTGTGTGCATGGGCCCATCAGGGCCTGGGCAGCAAATCTAATGCTTCATACATAAGGAAAGCTGATACTCCCTTCCCCAGTAGCCACCAACTCTCAATAGGTTTTCAACTAGCTGTAAGGTTTCATGGGCAACTCCCAGATCTGTCTTGGAGTTTTGACTGACTTAATCTTATGCTGATCTTTTGCATGCAACCATTGTAAAGGAAGGGAATGCAAGATGGATTTGATCAAGACACAATGGATTTGTATATAAATTTCTCAAAAATAAATGAAAATATATTCACAAAAAAGGATGATGAGGACAAATAAGCTACCCTGGATCCAAAATGAGTCCCCCATTCACAACTAAAATGGAAGGGATTTAGATTTATATATGTCTCCAAGACAACAAAGAGGACTCTAAGAGAGACATATATGGCTCTAAATAGGAAAGAGAAAAAGACAAGATCTTCTGAGAAAATTGAGAGGGTGGTGGGTTATGGGAGAGTTTAGAATGGGAGAGGGTAGGAAAGCAAGGGGAGCAGACAAAAAATGTATACCAAAATAAAAATAATTAAAATAAAAAATGATAAAATATTGAAAAGTCATTGAAAATATTTAAAAAAAAGGAAATAAGCAGCTTTACCTTGCAGGTACTGCTCACAGTTGCACTGTGGCTCACTATCATTTTAAAATTCACTTTGGAATCACTTTAAAGGGTTCTCTAAACTTCCTACATTATGACATGGCATTGTTCTCTGGAAATATTGGGGCATACTTTCACAGCTATCTTGGCATATAGGTATCTTCGAACATATAAATTTTAAACATGTGACAATTTTGCTAGTTTCAAGTCTTTTGCTATGATAAAATATCTTGAACAAATAAAACAGTGGTGAAGGAAAACATTTCTTTGGCTTGCAATTGCAGGTTATGGTCCATCATTGTGGGAAAGTCAAAGTAAAAGCTCAAGCATCTAGTCATATCATACCAACAGTCAAGACAGAGAAATGAATGATTCCTTGCTGTCTTCCTCTTGGCTACTTTCCTCTACTCTTAGACAGTTTGAGGACCAACCTACAGAATGGTGAATCCCTATAGTTCTTCCTTTCTCAAGCAATGATTCAGAGAATCCTCCAAAATAATGTACCCCAGACCAATCTGATCTAGGCAATTCCTTAAAGGTTGACTCTCTTCTTAATAGAGGTTGTGTGTTGTTAGCAATTTAAAGTTAGCCATCACAGAACTGCTTTTGGCAAATTTATTTGCTCTCTCTAACATGAAATATGGACATGGCCTTTGCTAAGATTGATTTAGAAACACTAAACAGAGATTTTTTTTGACTTATCATTTGTTTAATGAGATTCAAGCTACAATAAGGATTTCAGCAGTAGACTGCCATCTTCTGACAGAGGAGTTGCTAAGATAATTGGTAGTCCTTTTGACTAAATTCCAAAGTAAATGAAACAGAAGGGTAGAAATGAGATGTCATGGACAACTAAAAAAGTAAGAATTCACTAACATGGGTAATTAGGGCATTTGTTATAGAAAAGTAAGCTACATTTGAGCTAGATTTTGAGGCTGGAAGATACAGACTCTGTAATAACAGGAACTCATGACCAGTAACATTTTCTATCAGAAGCAAAAGAGGGCAAGTAAATTGAAGTTCTAGATTTATATGTCTCAAAGAAGAGTTTCATGATTTGAAACATATTATAGAAAACTAGAAAAATGTAGTTAGTAATATTCACAGAGGACTGTGACTGTATAGACTCTACTTCCTGTACCATAATAGAATAAAATTGCAAAAATTATGAGCAAAATAAATTCTTTCTCATTTAAGTTGTTTTGTCACATATTTTCTAAAAGCAATACAAAAGCTAAATAAAATAAAACGGAAAGAAGCAAATTCTATGAGAATGGTACTGGCAGGAAGTGTGTACTATATGAGTGTGGATATTTTCTTTTTTAATATATAATTTTGTAAAAGTTCCTTCTCAATAAAAATTGGATTATGGAACTTATTTTTCTGTTTATTTTCTGTTTAATTTATCATTCATTAGACATTTTACCCCATGTTCATTTACTCATAATGATCTTTTCATGACTTTTCAATTAGTTTGTGTACTTTTGCCAAACTTTTTAAGATTTCTGAGCATATGCCACATGACACAGAATAATTCATAATGCCTTTTTCTTCTATTCATTAGAACACTTAAGAATGATGGTTTCTTCAGAATAAGGCTTTTATAAAAATTTTCAGAAAGTCATCTTCTATAATCATTTTATGATTGAATTATATTTTCTCTTTAAATGAAAGAGTGTAGTCATATTGCCGTGGTTACTAATTTCAATCCCCTTTAGGGAAAAAAAAACATTTCAGTATGACCTCTTGATGACTGTTCTGAAATTCATATAAAATTCTTATGTCAAAGGAGCATGGAATTAGGAGAGTTGCATAACCAAGTTGTTTTTCTATTTCAGAGTGCTTATTTCCTTTCTATCTACATGAGGTCCTTTTAATCTCAGGCTTCCAAGCCCATTTCTTCATTCAAACCTAGACAAAGTTAGAAATAGTAATATTTGTAGTATGTAGCAGTATATAGGATAAAAATTGTTACCCTTCTTAGAGAAAATCACAATGTCAACTTCTGTGCATGCTGTCAAAGCTAAGATTGAAACTTATAAAATAATTATTGGAAGTAGCTGCTGAATATTTATAAAATTATGACAATTTTATTTCACACATCTTGTTCAGGGTATTTTGGAAATCATTTGTCCCCTATTAGTAAACTGGTTGAGAATCATCTTCTATTTGGGGAGAGGATTTGTAAATGTTTTGTTTTAAAAAATGGACATATAGCTTTTTTCTGGGTATTATAACTATTCTATCTTAGAGAGAAGCATTAATGTAGAAGGAGAAATTTTGTGTGAGAAAGAAAAACTCAAGGAGAGACCAAGACATAGAATAAAATACAAATATAGAAAACAAAACTAGACAAGAAGAGAAACAATGATAGATTTTTAATCCTTGTGCTCCAAGAGTAAATGCAATAGTCACTGTATCCGAAGTTTCTATGTGCTTTTTGTCACTATAATAAGAATTATAGTAAAGGAAAACAATTTATACAGTACAGCCCTTCCCATCTTTGTAACTGCTTTTGACCAGTTTAGGTTTTGCTTTATCTTTCTCCTTCAGTGTAAAGATTCAGTGTTCTCTGTGATAATTTCAGACAAGAAAGGATGGAGTTTCTTACTGTTTCACTGGTCATCTGTTAGAGATTAATTCACAATCAAAGTAATATGGTACTTCTAACACTTCCTAACTCTATGGACTTTGGCTTTCTTCCAAAATCTTTTCAAGACACACTTTTCTCTTCTATAAAATGAATGCAGGGATTATATTGTGGTTTATATATTTGCTGTAACAATGAAATCACATGAGAGTGGATTTACTTCCTGGCATACAACTTAACACACACTATATTTCAATCATGTGACTGTAGCTGTCATGTTACATTCAAAATCAATATTATTTGTAAACACGTATACATCTTGGCTAAAATAATTTTGACTAGTTATCTATAGACTGGCTCTATCATACAGCTGCTGTAGGAAGTCTTACAGCTAATGGTTACCTGCCTACAGGGCGTGGCCTCTTATACTATATATGCTGATGCAGAGAGTGCATCCAGCCTCTTTTCCAGCCTCTCTGTTCCAGTTGCAGATTTAGGTTTCTGATATCCTTTCCAGCTGAGGATTTTGATTTGTGAGTTTACCCCTAAATGAATAACCATCTATTTCTCAATTCTGAGCTAGTGTGGGATTTCTTCTAAGCATCCTTTTTCATTTGGCACCCTCATGGATTTGGACTCCATGCCTACCTGGTGGATGACCTAATGGCCTGCCATTCTATGGCCCTGACAGTCTCCCAAATTTGCCTGCTTGGCTTGCTTTTACCTAAGCGTGTTTTTGTAGAAGCCCCACCACAGCAGAGTTTACTTTGTGTGGCAACTTCGAAATTTCCCAAGTGTATGCACAACTGCTGCATTCCCTGGGTTGGTTCCTTGCTGCGTGGTGACTTGCACAGCTTCTGGTTTTTGCTCCCTGCCCATGAGTTCTGGGTTTCTTGCTCTGTGTATGGAACTGATATAATTGCTTTTACTTTGTCAAACAAAGCATATTTTTCAGTATTGAACCATTACCAAGGCAGAAACTAAAGCAGTCCAGGACCATTCCTGCTGTCACCAGTTGCATTGCTTCTAGTCACAACTCTGCAACCATGACAGCTGCTGGACTATAAAGATTGCAGTTTTCTGGATCACATATTGCAACTTTTAGTAACTTTTTTGCTAATAATATGGACTGTATTATGCGAGACTTATATGGCTATGGTGATACTTCAATTTATTGGGTATTGGGTTTCAGTTTTCTTCTCCATAGCCTATTATTAAGAAAGAATGTGGCACTTTTAGGAATGATACAGTCTTTACAGATGAATAATGAACAGCTAGTTGACAGAATTAATATAATTGAAAATCAAAAGTTGCCTGAAAAATTAATACTATTAAAAAGGATAGCATTAATTTTATAGACAATATTGAATCGATATTTAAGGGTACTAAGAAGTTATCTGTGAGAATTCATACTGTTGAATTTGATAATTAAAATTTGTTAAAAAGTTATGATAAGTTATCAGAGAAACTGTCTCTCCAGGATGGCAATCTGCACTCTATTCAAGTAATGTCAAAGGATGAGATGTTATTTCTAAAGGAGAAACTTCAGACGTTGGAATAACACATGCAGAATGAGAATCAGAGGCTAGGTGCCTCAATGAAATCACTAGAAATATATACAGGCCAGGAGATTCAGGCTTTACAAAAGACAATAATAAAAAGATTTAAAATAATTGAGGAAATTATTGGAGCTGATGAACATGGAAGTAAGGCACAAGGTCAGGATTCAATATCTCCAATAGCTGTCAGAGATGACTTACCCAACTTTTTATCTTCCTACCCTGTAATCCACTCTGACAAAGCACCAAGTTCTAAAGGCTCAAAAGGATCCAAAGAAGGTAGATGGATACTTATAGGAATGAATGATCTAAAAGAAATTAAGTAAAGCTGTTGTAAATTATGGCTTGCATTCTGCATTTGTTAAGGAGATGATAAAGACTTGGACTTCTAGCTTCAAAGCAACACCACATGGTTTCTTTCTGTTAGTTTCAGCAGTCATGAATGATGGACCTCAATTAATATTTAAAATTTATTTCAGAGAAGAAGCCAAAATTTTGTAACAACAAGGAAAAACGAAAGGCCTACAGACTTCCCATGATCAAACTCTTGGTGAAGGCTTTTATGTTGACCCACAGGTTCAAGGTCTTTATGATGAAGAAATCTTGTCCTTATGCCACAAAGCAGCCTTAAATGCTTGGGAGAGGATTCAAGAACTATTTAAAAATAAATGAATCATATACCAGGGTTAAACAGGGCCAGAGAGAACACTTTAGTGACTTTTTACAAAGATTATCTAAGGCTGTGCAAATAGAAGTAACAGACCCAGATACTAGACAAGTACTTATTGAATCTCTAGATTTTGAAAATGCCAACTTAGAATGCAAAAAGGGCCTTTAAAGGTCAGATCAGCACCTATGGATGAATGGATCATGCATACAGTGAACATTGAGATATTTGACTATAATATTGAATCTTGTGTAGGAGAAGCAATTTCCAAAAGAATGAGGAGACATCAAAATGCCAAATGTTTTAATTGTGGTAGGATAGGACATATGAGAATGGATTGTAGACAAGGAATTCCTAGAAATAATATCTCCTCTGGGAATGGCAAGAATAGGAGGACTCATCCTTCAGGTATATGTAGAAGGTATGGCAAAGGCCGACATTGGACCAATGAATGCAGATCAAGAAAAGACAGACAAGGCAATCCGATACCATCAGGAGACTCCTTGAGGGACCTGTCACAGACCACCAAGCCAAAAGTGGCTCAGTCATTCCCAGTAACTGTGGAGGATATGTCTCAACTGAAAAATAAAAAAATCCAGAGTCTTCTGTAAAAGACCATACTGTTCTAGATAATGGCATAAACATGGAGGATGAGTCAAAAATTCCAATAGGAAATAAGAAACGTGTATTCTGGCAGACTTGTATAAAAAATCAAAGACCAAATCTGAGAGTGCGTATTAATGGCATTTTAATTGTTGGATTGATAGATACAGGTGCAGAAATGAACATTATTACTCCAGAATCTTGGCATCCAAATTGGCCTCTTCAAGAGGCAGATGTTCAATTTCTAGGAATTGGAACCATATCTCAAGTTAAACGAAGCACAAGATCAGTTGACTGTATTGGGCCAGAAGGTCAAAGAGGGAATCTGAGGGCATATGTGGCTAATATTGCATTAAATTTATGGGGTCATGACCTGCTGCAGCAACAGAATACCCAGATTAACATTCCTGTAGATCCAGAAAATCATATTTCTGGGAAGGATATTATAAGTTACTATACACAAAGGTCACAAGCCATTCAGGCTGTACAAGAACATAAAGCAACTAGCAAACCTTTAGAGGTACCAACAGCCTTACCTTTAAAATGGTTAACTGAGAAGCCTATATAGGTTAAGCAGTGGCCTTTAGCTGAAGATAAGTTGCAGGCTTTGGAACAACTGGTACAAGAGCAACAAGATGTTCACCATATTGAAGAATCAACCAGCCCTTGGAATTCTGTATTTTTTATAAAAAAGAAATCTGGTAAATGGAGAACAGTGACATATCTAAGAGCTCTTAATAAGGTTATTCAATCTATGGGCCCTCTACAATCTGGAATTCCTCCGCCTTCTCTATTTCCAAAAGAATGACCCCTCATAGTTATTGATTTAAAAGATTGTTTCTTCACTATAGATTTACAAGAAAAGGACAAAGAATAATTTGCCTTCACAGTGCCTACTTATAATAATTCTCAGCCTACTAAGAGACATCAATGGACTATGCTCCCACAAGGTATGCTCAATAGCCTCACATTGTGCCAATACTGTGTAAGTCAGCCATTGGAGATAATATGTAAGCAATTTCCTAAGTCTGTAATTTACCATTACATGGATGACATTTTGTTATCTGATTCAAACATGAACACTTTAGAAAGAATGTTTGAAGAAGTAAAGAAAGTTTTGCCAAAATGGGGATTACAAATTTCTCCTGAAAATAATTCAGAGAGGAGATTCTGTCAGTTACCTAGGTTATAAAATAGGTTTACAGAAAATTAGGACACAAAAGGCACAAATTAGAGGAGATGGGTTGAAGACTCTTAATGACTTTCAAAGATTGTTAGGAGATATTTCCAGTCTACAACCAGATGTTGGGATAACACCTGATCTAATAATTCATTTAAACAAAACCTTAGATGGTGATAAAGACTTGAATAGATGCAGAGAATTAACAGCTGAAGCAGAAAAGGGATTGACAATTGTTGAGGAAAAATTACAGGAGGCACATGTGGATAGGGTGAATCCAAATCTTAATTGTATTCTAGTCATATTGCCTTCCAGAATTTCTTCTAAAAGGATTTTAATGCAGAGGGATGATCTTATCTTAGAACGGATATTTTTTTACCACATAAAGCAAGTAAAAAATTTAAAACTTATGTAAAAAAGTCTCTGAATTAATTATAAAAGGTAAATTGTGACTTCATCAATTAACAGGTATAGACCTAAGAGATTATACTGCCTTTCACTACTGATAAAATAAAAAAGTTATGGGAAGACAATGATCCATGGCAAAGAGCTTGTGCTATTTTTTTGGGAGAAATTTGTAGTAAGAGGCATGCAGGCTGCATCCTTCTGCCCGGTCCCAGCCACCGAAATAATTACACAGAAACTGTATTCATTGAAATACTGCCTGGCCCATTAGCTCTAGCCTCTTATTGACTAACTCTCACATACTTGTTTAACCCATTTCTGATAATCTGCGTGTCACCATGAGTCATGGCTTACTGGGAAAGATTCAGTGTGTCTGACATGGCAGCTTCATGGCGGGCAGCTCTCCCTGACTCAGCCTTCTCTATCCCAGAATTCCGCTCTGT
>PVIU01004784.1:46293-121993 GCA_004026605.1 Ondatra zibethicus | reverse complement strand
TCCCTTATGAACACAGATGCAAAAATACTGAAAGTGCTTGCAAACGAAATCCAAGAATACATCAAAAAGACCATCGTGCATTATCAAGTAGGCTTTATCCCAGAGATGCTGGGATGGTTCAACAAATGAAAACCAATAAATGTAATCTATCATATAAATAAGCAGGAAGAAAAAAAAAAAGAGCACACGATCATCTCATTAGATGCTGAAAAAAAAAGCCTTTGACAAAGTACAAAACCCCTTCATGATAAAAAGTCTTGGCAATATCAGGAAGACAAGGAACAAACCTCCCTGCAATTCTTAACTGTTCCTCTCTATGGAATACCCAAGCTTCAGGTAACTTTCTATTTATTATTAATTCCACGTTTATTATGAACTTCCTAATTAAGACAGCTTTAGCAAAATAATCTCATCACACACACGCATGAGTAGACAGGCATATAAGTGCACGAGAATGTGTACATACACACACACACACACATACACATATGCACTACAAAGACAGACCAACACAGATACTTTGTCTTGTGTATTCAACTTTCTCTCTGGACTTCACACTGTTATTATTCCACTCGCTCTCCTCCAAACACCCAAAAAGGCACAAGAAAGAAACTCAAGAGCTATATTTACAACCAGATTTACACTTACTACAGATTAGTTTGCCTCAATACTGCTCTAAATTAGGCAGCAATGTTCTCTCTCTGAGTACATTCTATTTTATATAAAAGAAAACTGATCCAGTTTTGTGATCCAGGTTTGTGATTTCTCAGAAAAGATGCCAATGCCATCAATAAATATAAAGCTATCAATAACTCATCCAGGCTCAGTGGGTATAGGTGTCTGCTGTGTAAGCCTGGCAGCCTGGGAACAATCCCCAGAACTAGGCAAACAGAAGAGCTAACTGCCTCACTAGAGCTGTCCTTAACATTCATGCCTATTACTATACATGTGTTTACTCGCACATGCATACAATATGCACACACAATATAATTTTTAAATAAAACTCATCCAGAGTCTTAAAACTTTAGGAAAACAAAATGAACACCATTTAATAAATTAAGCCAATATTGAATAAAGCCTTAAATGGTCAAATTCAAAAATTCCTATATCCTTCAATAATCCAAAGAGGAATCTAGCTGCAGTATGTGTTACATTAATCAAATTGTGCAGAGAAAAAAGTCTGTATATGCCACTGCTAAAAGTTAAAGGAGACACATAAACTATTTCCAAAGTTGCTGGAAATTTTAGAAACCATCAACAGAAATGTAGTCCTTTTCCCTCAGCCTACTGAGAAAATACATTAGTTACTGTAATATATTTCTTGAACTTGGGTCTTATCATTAACTTCCCAAACTCTTAAGGAGGTAGACCACAACCCTCAAAGTCTGGAGCCTCCTCAGTAGATGCCTGAAGCACTGGTGAGCCCCTAAGTGCTAGGGCAGAAGAGAAGTGACGCCACAGTGCTAGGGCAGAAGGGAAGTGATGTCACAGTACTAGGACAGAAGGGAAGTGACGTCACAGTGCTAGGGCTAAGGGAAGTGACTGTGCTAGGGCTAAGGGAAGTGACATCACAGTGCTAGGGCAGAAGGGAAGTGACGTCACAGTACTAGGGCTGAAGGGAAGTGACGTCACAGCATATAGCACACAGGTTTGGATGTCAATCCATTCTCACTTACTTTTTATACGTATACTTAATTTTTAATTTATTGTCAGAAGTTTTGACTGCATGCCTGTCTTTGTACCACATGCATGGTGACCACAGAAGCCAGAAGTGACTATCAGATCCCCTGGAACTAGAGGTAGAGAAAGTTGTGAGCCACCATCGGGTGCTAAGACAAACCTAGGTCCTCTAGAACAGCAGCAAGTGCTCTTAACCACTGAGCCATCTTTCCAGCCACAAGAACTTACTTGAGGTCAATTTTACTTTCATATGTTCATTGCAAAATGAGGACAATAAAATTATTTTGGCCATTATGAATATTAAATAGCATACCAGAAGTCTTAATAAAATCTAAATTGGTGAGAACACTTTTCCCCAAAATCTAAATTTGCCAATTTTCAACAGCAGATAATAAAAAATATTAAGAGCTCATGAAAATACCACTAAGTTCAATTCAACAAACATTTACTGTAAATGCTTGACCTGTAGGCTTAGGTCTTTATTTTATTCAAGGATTAAAAGACAAGGGGGGAAAGGAAGAAGGAAGAACAAGTCATCCAAGGCACCATTTTGGTCCCTAAGAACTTTCACTCATTTTACAATGTGATGATGAGCTTTTAGAAGAACACGTGGAATTGGACAAGACAAAAAGAAAGCCTGGTACTGGTAGTGAATGGTTCTGAGCGATTTAGGGATGCTGGACATGGCAACAGGAAACAACTCCGACAAAAGAGACCATGCCATTAGTTCTTCTAACTGAAGATGCGGAATATGACAGGAAAGTCCAGCCACCATGACTCTGCAAAGGGGCACTGGGTGCAGTTGAGCACCTCTGGAAATTGCTCTGAGTCCATTAATCCTCATCTTAGTCCGTCTGAGTTGATCTAACAGGCTAGCTTTTACTATGCAACTGAGAAAGAAAGACTGGAGGGTTATCAGGACTGTGGTCCTTGGGAAATCCAAGAACAGTGTAGCAACATCTGATGGGGGCTTTGTGCCATGGCATCTTGTTGCTGCTTGTTTTTCACTATTTACTCTTTCAGGGGCCCACCACCCAGCTCCCA
Source organism: Ondatra zibethicus (assembly GCA_004026605.1). Classification (NCBI taxonomy): domain Eukaryota; kingdom Metazoa; phylum Chordata; class Mammalia; order Rodentia; family Cricetidae; genus Ondatra; species Ondatra zibethicus. Next base: position 119,269 of record PVIU01004784.1, on the reverse strand, counting down.
AATAAATCACACACAGAGTCTTATTTATGAACGCCCACCCTTAGCTTGGCTTGTTTATAGCCAGCTTTCTTTAATTATCTTGTCTTCCTTTTATCCATGGGCTTTTGTTTTTCTCTTCTGTAAAACTTACTTTCTCTCTTCCTCGTGTCTTGCTGTGTAGCTGGGTGGCTGGCCCCTGAGGCCCTGCTCCCACTTTTTTTGTGTGTTGTTGTTTGGTTTCCTTTTCTTATCTATCTGCTATTGGCCACTCAGCTCTTTCTTAGCACCATCAGGTGTTTTAGACAGGCAAAGAACCACAGCTTCACAGAGTTAAACAAATGCAGCATAAACCAAAGCAACACAGCTTAAAATAATATTCCTCAACATCTTCTCATGAAAGAAGGCAGATGGGCAAGCGAAGACTAAGGCAGGTGAGCAAAAGGGGAAAGCTCCAGTTATCATAAGGCCACGAGCAAGACGGGAAAGCTCATGTTATCCTAACCCCACTTTGGGACAACTATGCCACTCCTGTGATCACAGCATTCATGGTGTCAGAGCCTTTCTAATCTAATCACCTGCTATGAGAGCCCACCGGGCTTAGAAGACATCTAAGCTCTAACACCATGCTGCATTTCTGCCTCTGTGCCGAGCTACTGTGCCATTTCTGTACCTTCTCTGGCCACTTTGAGGAACAGTGATATTTGCAACCTGCTCCATTCATAGCTGTCTAAGCTGAAGTAGAAAGCGAGGCATGGCTCGATATGACAAGGAGAAGTATCACCTGGCTGGGAATCAGACCTCAAGCCACTCACACTCAGCGGCCATAATCCCTACTGACGAGCAGTGCTGGACAATATTTACCAGCTCTTCTTGCTCCTATACATTCAACGTCTGGGCCCCACAGTTTCCAAGTGACAAGGGGGCTTGACAGTCAAATGGATGCTCTGATAGGACCACAGTGAAAATTTCAAGTTGTGGGGAAGGTGAGGGGCTCCTTCAGAAAATAGCTGATCTAAACAGAGCCCAAGGGGTGTCATGGTAACACTGCGAGCGAGCTGCCAGAGGTAGGGAGAAACGCAGCCAATACGCGTGCACAGCTGCCACATTTCCGAGCGGCACTCAAGCCTCGTTAATATCATCTCGCTTAATACCGAATCCCATAGATCATGAGCTATTTTTACTATGGGCTTCACAGATCGGCGACTTGTCTTCTCTGCCCGCACCTCCACAGTCCAAAACAGAGGATGATGCTAGGGTTGGGCCTTCAGGACCTTGGGCTACTTGGGTGGGAGAAGTAAAAGAAACAGAAGGGAAGTGAGTATTAAAGAGAAAAGATTCTCAATGGGACCAAAGACAGAAAGCAAAGGAGAGCATGACGTAAGGGCATACGAACGCACACTACTAGCTTCTCAGTCAAACACCATGCCCTACCTCTTCAAAGATTCAAAAATGTATAGGGGCAAGAATCTGGGGAGGCTGTGTCCTCCTCCCTCCTCACCAGTCACGCCCGCTGACAATTTTCACTTGCCTCCATAATCCTCACCTCTTCTAGCAGGCACGCAGAGCACTCCACAGAGACCTGCACCCGTTTGGTACAAGTAAGCCCCTAGGAACCACTTATTACTTTTCAGTGCCTACAGTGAGAGCTTTTGCTAACTGCCCTATTGCTAAGCAACCTATCTCCCTCCCTTGTGGAGGAAAGGGAACTCTAGCTTTTGGTGACAGCAGCCAACACAGAACCTGGCACACAGCAGACACCCAATGACTACTGTCTTGTATCCATCTGTAAGGTCCAGCATTGATGCCACCTGTACCACATTATTCCTCATGGTCTCTCAAAGAAACAAAGGAGACAGCCAAGGCCTGCTAGGTGGTACACAGTGACTTCGAAACCAGCCAGCTCTCTCGGGCTTGGTAACATTGGGGCTGAACTTCTGGTCTGTCAGGAACCAGACAGATAAAGCGGGTGGTAGGGGGCGGGGTGCAATACACAGATTATTTTAAGTTCTTTCAGGGTTCTAAAACTAGATAAGCATGCAAGCCTCATATACCCAGCTCAGATACAGGCAACAGCAGAGGGAAACATTATTGAAGAATATAACTCTGTGTGCTGCTTCCTTGAAAACTCTGTCTAGTGAAACTCAGAAAGAGGGGAGGCAATAAAGACAGGGCAAAGCAAAATAAAATGTAGGCATAAAAGAAAATTGAACCAGACGTAATGGCATGTGTAGTTAATCTCAGCTACTTGGGAAGCTGAGGCAAGAAAGTCACTTGAGCCTGGGACTTCAAGACCAGGCTGGGTAACAGACTCTACCCCAAAGGAAAAATAAAAGTATAAAAAAGTTAAATGGTAAGGCGGATAACAAAGCTAAGCAATAGACATAGATGGCTTCCCTAGACAGAGGGATAGTCCTTTAGATAGTACTAGATACACACAAATGGAGGTCATGGGGGTGTTCATAAGAGCTAGTCCCCTGCAGCAGAAAGGCTATCAGTCTCAGAGACAGGTGAACTTTGTGGCTTCCCATCTTGGGTCACTTTAACATTCTACATTTCCTACACTGAAACCTAGACTAATGGCTGGAAACCCTTCCAGCCATCGTTGAAGCATAAGGCAGAAAGAGAGGGAGCAATGAAGAAGTTCACATGGGCTGTGGGCTTGCTCCATTGCCATATTAGCACTGTAGGTTTAGCAAAGGGGCTTATTGGACTGTAGAAACAAGAAAACTTAGAGGCAGAGGCAGGCAGATCTCTGTTAGTTCGAGGCTAGCCTGGTATACGAATTCCAGGACAGTCAGGACTGTTACTCAGAGAAACTCTATCTCAAAAAGCCAAAATAAACAAAGAAATCTTGTAGAATTCCAGATGGTGTTCAAGGTGTCTGAAAATTATCTTGTTCAAGGCTCAAGACTTAAAAGACTTAAAAATCATCACAAAAAAGGCTCTTTTCAAGAACGTATTTCTGTGATTTCCGTCAGTCTCTCTGCCATTCCTGATGTTTATCTGCCTCAAGCCAACCTTTCCTTGTATGCCTGAATCTCCAGCTCCTTTTATTGTACTATCAAGATCCAGTTAATTATCTTCAAAGTTAACTCTAATCTCTGGGCATCTAAGAAACCTCTAAGAAAAAAATAGCTTCTCCAAATCCCCTCACCCCACAAGGTATTGCTGGGATTACACGTCACTTCACAAGCTATCAATGGGCTCACACACTGCCCTGAAACCTGACTGGCCCTAGATCAAACTCAACTCCACACGCTGCCTGGCTCCATCCATAGAGCCAGGGTAAGTTATTTTATATAGGTGATCCATAAATGCTCAGGGACTTGGCTTGGCTATAAAATGTTGTTCTTTTGGTCACTCAGCCAGGTACCATCTCAAATGCACCATGCTGCCTGAGAACTTTACAAGCCTTCATGTATATAATCAAACACACTATTTCCAATCACCTTCCAACCTATCAAGTGTCTTAACACACTATGGATGGAGCAAAAGAACTGTAGACACAGACTGCAGCTTGGCTAGGCAGCAAGGCACATGAACAATCGGGCACTGCTGCTACTGTGCCTCTTTAGAAGCAAGTACATCACAATGTGTGGTGCGGGAGAATTGTCTGTATTCTGTCAATCATGTTTTAAATAAATGCTGATTGGCCAGGCAGGAAGTATAGGCAGGAAAGCCAGACAAGAAGTAGAGGCGGGGCAGGGAGAACAGGAGTATTCTGGGAAGAAGGAAGCCCATTCCTCCCAGTCCTGCCCAGACCACGGAAGAAGCAAGATGTGACCTGCCCTGCTGAAAAAGGTACCAAGCCATGTGGCTAACATAGATAAGAATAATGGGCTATATAAGTTATAAAAGCTAATACAAAGCCTGAGCTAATGGGCCAATCAGTTTATAACCTAATGTAGACTCTGTGTGTGATTTTCTTTGGGACCTAATGACTGTGAGACCTGGTGGGAGGACAGAAACCAACCAGGCCCTTCATGTTACAGATGTGGAGACAGAGAGTCTGCCCATAGGACTCACACGGGGTCCCTTGTGGAATGGGAAGGTCCCAAGGCACTGTTTGCATCGTGTGCTACAGTGTTGGGCAGACAGACTCTCAGTGTCCCATCCTTAGCTGGGCAGGCTCACGCCATCCAGTGTGCTGGATTAGAGACATCTGCCAAGGGAGCCCCACTGCAGTCACTTGTCATAAAGGTTTTGCACGGAATCCACACTCAACCAAGACTGTCTGAATGGGGAGGATCTATGACACAGAACTCTGTAACTCCCAAAGCAACCCAAGGCACAAATCAGACGGGAGGCTTTAGAATCCCTTCGGCAGACAAGGGCTCAGATGCCAGCACACGTAGCATAGGCATGGCCCCAGCCAGACAGCTAAGGCATATTGGCACAACCGTAATTTGTCCATCCACCAATATGCTCCACAAGAAAACACCCATATGCTTTCTTTTAGCTTCCATATGCTTTTATAGCAAGGAAACTAAAATATTTCATTAGTTTTGAGTAATTAATAATTACTTATTTCACAATAGTCACCCTCATTAAAAAACGAAAATAACTGATTAAGCTGCAGGATCCTGGCTTTCAGTACAAGCTTTTTGCTTTTTCTTCTTCTTCTTTTTTTATTCTTCACCCGTAGGAATTGAGTAATAGAGCGGAGTACCAGTGTGGCACAGTCACATTACAGAGAATGAAGCCTTATCATACACATCACCCTGCATTCCTCCTGACTGAGACATTACAATTTAATAAAAAGAACATGGATTGAGGGTTCAGAAAGACTCTGGAATCCACTCCAGTTTGGCTTCTGTGAACGGTACTTCTGAGGAAATGAAGGGTGTTGAAAAGATAAAGCCCTCTGGATCCCTTCAGCATAGTCCTCCCCTACTCCCAAGGAGTAACCTCGTGGTGTTCCCACCCTCTCTCCGGAGGCCTGGGTACCACATGCCCCAAGAATGCTGGCAGAGAGCCAATGCTTGCAAGCAGGCTGTGGCCTATAAGAATGTCCCTCATGTGCTAATAAGCATGGGAAAGACCTGAGGATCCTGTAACAATGCAGACTGATTCAAGATGTGGAGGGTAAGGTCTGGGATCTATCTGCCTTTCTAGGAGACTCCCAGGCAGCATGGGCATTGCTGGTCTCTGATGGGCCAGGACCTAAAACACACTGTGAGGAAACAGAACAAGTAACAACAAGGAAACCGTGTCTATCTCATGAGGCCAGGATGAGGATTACCAAGGACTTAAATCAGTGGTTCTCACGCAGTGGGATGCCACCCCTTTGGGGGGGCGGGGGGAGTCAAACAACCCTTTCACAAGGGTTGCTATCAGATATCCTACCCATCAGATATTTATATTGCAATTCATATCAGTAGAAAAATTACAGTTATGAAGTAGCAACTAAAATGCTTTATGGCTGAGGACCTAAAGGGCCAGCCACAGTGTTAGGAAGGTTGAGAGGGACTGGTTTACAGGACTGGTAATGAGGGTATGATTTCCACTTTAGAGGCAACAAAGCTGAGGGTACCAGATGGAATCAAGTACCCTTGCAAGGGCCGTGGAAGTAACAGAGCTGGTACACCGGCCTCTCAGTGAGGTTGTGCCAGCGGGAGACAGGAAATTAGAAGGCATTCCCATACACAGTTGCTATGGAATCTCTTTCCTCTCCATTCTTCCCAAGCAGCTACTAACCTGCTGCCTGAACCTTGCTATGTTACCTCAGCTCTATCTGCCTCCATGTCCCCACCTGTAAGGCAAGTGTGTTGCCCCGGTAACCCCTAAGGCCTCCTGTGCTTCTGGCATAGGCTTTCACTCTCTGGCTCACACGTATGTTCACAGTGGGTCACCAGCACTAAGTATGGGGTTCATCCATGTGGCAGTCATTACAACTTGGCAGAAACCAAATTCCAACTGTTCACATCTGGAATTATGTGGAGATACGTACGGACAGAAATCTGTCACTGTAAGAAGCCGCATGCCCGGGACAACAAAGAAGAAAGGACAAACACTTCCCTAAGCACACAAGTCCCACATATCGGTAACTCAGACTGTACTCAGGATGCTGTGACCCTAGCTGCTTTTTGCTCTCCCTCCTCTCACAAAGACAGCTATACCAGAGGTTCCAAAACAAAGGGAAAATGATGAGTTAGTTATAATTCTCTGATGTTCATTATTATTATTCTGCCCAAAAGCTGAGATGATGAAACTAGTGAGTTATTACATAAGTGACTCAGAAGGAAGGTGTGAGCTTGCTCCTCACCAAAAACCCCAGAATGTAACCACTGCATTTGGACGAGGCCCATTCACCATGATCTACCAGGATTCCTACTCATATTCCATGCCATCTCAGGGATGACTTGTGTTTTGCAGTTGTGGACTTAAATCCAAACCTGGCTGTTCACTAGCCACACTGCTTTGAACAGGTATTTCCACTTTCTAAGATTAAGTTATTTATGGTGGTGGTGAGAGGGGGGGTTTGCACCTTGAGTTCATCATATGAAAAAATATTTTGAAAGTAAATAACTTACTGTATTAAAATTATAAGCACTTAGCAAATTCCTGAGTTAAAAGTACACTTACTGAAAGAATAAATTAACAAATGGAAGAAGAAGAATAAGAATTTCAAAGTTAAAAACATCACTTAACAGCGATGTGTGTGTGTGTGTGTGTGTGTTGCCAGGCACACCTTTAATCCCATCACTTGGGAGGCAGATGCAGGCAGATCTCTGTGAGTTTGAGGCCAGCCTGGTCTGCAGACCTAGTTCCAGGTATGCGTGTGTGAATGTCCAGAGCCATGGTAAGGAAGGATGGAAGAGAAAAATAACACAGGATCTATGATTAGCATGAAGCAACCAAATGGAAAATCCAGGTTCTCACATACAGAAATATCATTTGTCTACCCTAGAACTCATGTAGATACAACTTTCAGAGTATCTAAAAAGCCTTCAAGTTTTCTGGCATTCTTTGAGGATGTATATATTTGAGATAGGTCATAGTTTCGCATGTCCTTCTCCTGTCCGTCCCATTTCTCCTCTCCTGTCTTCACCAACCCAAGTTGCAGCAATGATCATATTAAACAAAAGGGATGCTCTGTATTTCGCTCCTAGCATGGCTGAAAACTGGAAATGAAGGAAATCAGAGTTGGGGAACCTGGGGAACCTTCCCTAGCATCTCTAACCAACTCTCACCTCACTGAAGGAGAATTAGAGGTTCAAAGAAAAGTCCAGCCCTTCCTAATGTCATCGCACAATGACCAGAACAAGCGTCTGAACCACAGACAGTAAAATAATTCCCAATTTCCAAATCTTAGTATTCTTAAAAACCCCCTCTGGTTTTGACATTGTGACTTGTCTTAACACATTGGATAATGCAAACAACAGAGGAGGGACTAACCTTTATTTAGTGGTGTTAGTAATGGGTGAGTTTACCAGAGCCTCGAAAATGAGAACACACAACAATATCATCGATAGTGCAGCAGTTCTCAACCTGTGGGTCATGACCCCTCTGGCAAACCTCTATCTCCAAAAATATTTGCAGTAGCAAAATTACAGTTATAAAGTAGCAACAAAGCTATTGTATGGTTGGGAGTCACCACAACATGAGGAACTGTATTAGAGGGTTACAGCATTAGGAAGGTTGACAGCCACTGACATAGACAGCTGACCCTTTTCCTTTCTAACTTGAAACTGCATGTTGTTAGAGCTTGGAACAGCCAGGTGTCCAATACCCAATTATAGAATACATATACTCTAAAATTCCCATCAGTAACTGGGAATTCTCCATTAGATCAAAGAATCAAGGGTTAAACACAATCCCAATTTTCCACACAAGACTCTTCAATGAAGTCACAGGATTGTGGAAACATGGCAGAAGGGAGAAGGATGATATTCTAGTCACTAGAATATTTAACAACTTTGCCCATCAGCAGTTGCTGGGATGGTCTAAGAGACAGAAGAGGCCTTGTTCAAGGTGACACAGCCAGGTGATATCAAGACAAGGGACAGTCACAGGCTCATTCCTTCCAGTCCACATGCCACACAGAGCATACTGCTGCACTTCCCAAAGCAATGAGAGTCTATCCAAGTAGCAAAGGAAGAAGCCCACACATGATTATCACTTTTGCTCCACATCAAAGAGAAGAAACAATAGCTGTTTTCCAAGACAATTTTCCAAAAGTAAAAATTTAACATCGCATATAGGCAATATAAACAAGTCCATGGGAATTAATCTGGTATTATTCCTCTATGAGTCACCATGTAGAAAATGGAGACAGCCAATGGTCTGCAGGAGGCCAGAAGTCAGCTCTTGTTCTAGAACAGAGACCAACGATTTGGAAATGATACCTTATGTTCTTTAAGAGTAAACAGGGTGTACAATTTCAAATCCCATGAAGTGAGGCTTTAAATAGATTTGGTTTGGAAACGGGACAAGGAACACACCACAGTTGGTGGATCAACATCAAAAGCAGAGAAAAAACAATGATTACACTCATTGATATCTGCTGACATGTATACTGTCAAGTCTAATTATGAATTTAAATTGCTATTCTTTATTATTCCCACTGATACCCATTTTTACAAGACTGTTTTACATATGTACATCATGCTCCCAGAATATTTAGTTCTCCATCTTCCAAAGGTTGAGTTAACTCTATCTCTTAGTCCCCCACGAGCCTATAAATCCAAAAGATAGGGACTGCATTGCAGGATATATAGATAGCTGACAGACACACATGGATGGGTAACAAACAGATGTGTAAATTGGCAGGTAGGGAGGAGGAGGGAGGGAGGGGGATAAAGGGGGAGAGAGAGAGAGAGACAGACAGACAGACAGATGGATAGATAGATATAGATAGGTAGGTAGATTGATACCGAGGTGGGTAGGCAAGTAGGTAGATGAAAGTTCCCGTTTTGTTTTGTTTTTTTTAATTTATTTTATTTATTGTGTATACAGTATTCTGCCTACAGGCCAGAAGAGGGCACCAGATCTCATTACAGATGGTTGTGAGCCACCATGTGGTTGCTGGGAATTGAACTCAGGACCTTTAGAGGAGCAGGCGGTGCTCTTAACCACTGAGCCATCTCTCCAGCCCCAAATTTCCCATTTTAAACAGCAATTTTTATAACTTTTCAAGGTTTAATTAAAGTATTTTTTTAATCCTGAGTCGGATGTCAGTGGGGAGAGGGGATGCAGCTAACTAACCTTCCCAGCTTACCCTATCAGCAGTTAGTAAGTGGAAAGTAAGGGGTAAGCATGTGATAACTGCAGTCCCTAAGCGAACAGCTCTCTCAAGCAGATTTCTGAAGTAGAAAATTTAGGTAGATTCACTTTTTAAACCCCCTTTGCTTTAGGCATTCTGACCTGTCCTAATCAGTCTAACAATTCACCCAGTGTAAGTCAGAGGACAGACAGGGATACTCCTTCTTCTTTAGGGTGTTGACCGTGGGTGAGTTGGCTAGATTCCCCTAAAAGTTAGACCCGTCCTGATGTCAGAGAATAGAGGAAGGTTAACTCTCTTCCTTTCCAACTTGAATGTACGTGTCATGGGGTCTATCAAAAGCTGTTAACAAGAGATGTCTTCAGGAAGGTCTCTTTTGATATATTGTTCATGACAATGATATCTTAGACACAAGGCTTTCTGTGGAGATTTTGTATACCATAGTATGACTGAAAGAAACTTTCTTGCATCTTTTTTGGCATACACGTCTCTTAATAACATTTTCTTTTGTAGAGCTAAGAAAAAATTCACCTATACTCACAACTAAGTTAATTCTAGAAGTTTCTCAATTCATGTCACACACCTGTTACATATTTAGTAGATTTGGTAAGTATTAGCTTTGAAAATCATATTAGCCAAAAGCTGTAATTCCCGGTTCTAAACCGGTAGTTCCTGTGCTTATGGGGCAATACCAACCAATTCCAGGCTTTGTAAAAAGAACTGTGTGAAGTCATCCTTACGGAAATAGTACAGCAAAGTTATTAACAAAATGTTCTGTGGAACAAACGCTTATAGCAATCTAAATGATGACTCCAAATCTTGGACCACTTTCTACTCCAAGGCCTCGGGTCAGAAACACCCTATTGACAACTTCACCTCCTGGTAAAGAGGATCATACTGAACACAGAGGCTTCACTGGGAAGGGCAAAGACCAGCAGGCTGGCTATAAGGAAAATTAGAAGAGATGAATGACAGATGTTCCTTTTCTCTTCTAACAACCTCCATTTTCTCAGTTATCTCATGATGAGGTTCTCTTCAATGACCTCTCTGTCCTTAGCAATGGTCCATCAACAGAGGGGCAAGAAACTGTAAAAGACTAATTCACTCTCTGTGTTCTTATTTCAATGCAACCTTGCAGTCTTTGGTGTGGGACTAGACAGTTATCAGGCAGATCAGACACAATGACCAACCCCTAGAAGCATTCTTTAGTCCAGAGCCAAACAATTCTGGCACTCTCGTAGAGTAAAAACTACACTCAAGAAAGGAAAGCTGAGGAGACAAGGTTGAAAGCCTGCCTGTTATACATTAGGCAATGGCACGTTAAAACCATGGAAAAGACTATTCTACTGTATAGCACCACTGTGAATTCTCTGATGTTGATTAAATGTCAATTTTCCATATTGTTCAGATGTTTCCCTTTTAGGTGTTAAAAGAACAGAAATTGAAAGGAAAAATTAAATCAAGAAAACATAAAGGGAAGGCAGGTTACCATCTTGGATATTTTTCCTGATTCTCATGAACATAAAGTACTTTTGTGTGTCTTCCATTGGGAATCAACCTTGAGCATCATAGGTTTGGGTGCCTGTTAGCATTACGTAATTGTGAACACTCCAATACTCTCTTACCTTAAACAGCTTCTGACTTTTGGAATGAACAATGGGCAAGGCTCACCCAGACGATGTGTTAGTCTCTATAAAATAAAACAGGCAGAAGTTACTTGTGGGCACTGGACACCAAGTGTACTTTAACCCATCCATAATAACAGCCATATATCTATGCAGCAGTTTATTTTGAAAATATTTCCACATTTATAATTTCATTTAACCCACATGAGCTAGATAAATAAATGGAAGAGATTATTCCATTCATATGTGAGGAAGGTAGGATGTCATAGAGGGGCAGAGAAAGATAAAGCAAACTGGTAACTCTTGTGGAGAATTTCACAAACAACATTAAAAATGCCTTTAGCTCAGAAATGATGACTTGTCAAGAATATATAGTACAGTACAACAGATGGCAGAGCATGAATTCAGAAAACGTGGCTTCTCTAGTGGCTTAGTGAGGCCACTTTCTGCCTCAGTTTCTCCTATGTCATGATGATAAGGAATGCACACAACTCACTCACCGGATCTTTAAGTCATGGTAGATAAGGATACTAAAGTCAAATAAGGAGTCTGACTGCCCTGCACATGGCAGGAACAGCACATGGCATTCAGAGCCTGGCAACTGTCTTCCTCTCACCAATGGCCTTGGGCAAGATACTAAAGGTCTCCATCAACTTCCTCATTTGAAAATGAAGATTATTGGCCAGGCGGTAGTGGCACACACCTTTAATCCCAGCACTCAGGAGGCAGAGGCAGATGGATTTTTGTGAGTTCGAGGCCAGCCTGGCCTACAAGAGGTAGTTCTAGTACAGGCTCCAAAAGCTACCGAGAAACACTGTCTCAAGAAAAGAAAATAGAAAATTAAGATTATCTGTATTGCCTAGTCAAAACTGTCCTCAGCTAAACCTTTAGTGGGGCAGGGAGATTTTCCTCCATATCCACAGTGGCCATGCACAAATTGCTAATATTTCTTTTCATGAGCCAAACACACACTGCTAGAACACATTCTGAGATGGCTATTTCTGGGATTTGTGGTTTGTAGTCCTAGTTTTAAAATATCATAAGATTATCTATGTCATTTATTTGTTGTTTGTTTTTCATGACAGGGTTTCTCTTCGCAATAATCCTGGTGACTCTGGAACTCACTCTGTAGACCAGACTGGCCTCAAACTCACAGAGATCTGCCTGCCTCTGCCTCCCAAGTGCTGGGATCAAAGGCGTGTGCCACCACCACCTGGCAATGTCTACTCTCTATGTAATTTTTAAACGGCCTCAACACACACACACATATGCACATATGCATACATGCACACACAGGGCAACAAAAATAAAAATAATATTAGAAACTCAAGGGCCTTCTCAAACCCCAAACTAAAGCTCTAGCTTTAGGTAGCAGAGCTGCTCCAAGTCTGCAGCCTTTGCAAATCTGTGCCTATAGCACTGCCTGAGGCGAACAGAGAGAACTCGTTGGATATTTTACATAGACAGCTAGAAAACTGGTTCGCTGAAATGTCTACTTTTCACAAAGCACTCAAAAGGCAATCGGAAACATGGCTGGCCAGATGTCCTGTCAAAATCTCATCTCCTAACCGTTAACCATTCTTTAATATCACATTTTATTCTGTAGTTTAGAAAATAGTACATGCCAATTACATCCTAAATCATGTTCAACATACGCTCAATGAGTCCTTACAGCTCCAATTTTACAAATCTAGCAACCCAACTTCAAAGGGCACAAACCTAACACAGAGCAGACAAAAATTTAACCTTGAACCCTCATACCAAGCATTTGCCTCTTCTATAAGGTGAGAAGCATCCTGATTAGAGAGAACTATTTAACTTCAGGAACTGGAAAACAAGTATGTAAAACAGAAATTGCAATTCAGAAAAATAAATATCTCCTGTTTTCTCATATATGCAGAATGAAAAATAGAGATTTTAGAATGAAAGGAAGAAAGAAAATGAGGAAGGAAGGGAAGAGGGGAGGGGGAAGGAGGGAGGGAGAGAGGGAGGGAGGCAGGGAAGGAGGCATGCTTGAAAGTGGGGAACTGATAGAGCAAAAGGGGCCAGGAGAGGATGAACCATGAATGAGGAGAACTAAAGTGCATGTATACACTATGTACAGCTCACAATGAAAGCCAGTCTGGTGTACAAATAATAAATACCATCTTAAAAATGCACTGTGGTTTGGATTGTGCCTCAGAACCAAGTAAAAGGGCAGAAACAACAACTCCCCATCTGTGGTCTCCGCAGAAGGTGGCACATGACTAAGTAAAGCAGTGTGCAGTTCTAGGTGACCATGAACACTTTCTCAGGCCGCCCCAGTGAAGTTTCACAGATGCGTTGTCCTCACCCAACGTGTTAAAATACAAGCCACTAAAGAAGAATCTACAACGGTGGCTTTCGTGCAGACTTTCATCAAAACCTCTCCTTACAGTAGCGGAAAGGCGAGGGTTCCTAGCCATGCAGTCACCAGCCTGTGCACATGTTTGCCAGTGATGTGTCCTCTGCAGCTCTCAGGCGTTTCAGAAGGCAGAGAAACTCTCCATAATTCATACGGGGACAGGACAACTGGTAAACCCCACGACAACCTTTGGCAATGAAGCCAGATATCTTTGGTTACTTCTGTGGATTTTAGGCCTGCTGGCCCAATGGAATAGATAAATCACTTCTCAAATGATCTTTCCTCTCCCAAGAATGCTCTCACTTCCTGAAGCAATTTCAGCCAGAAAAAAACAAAAAAAAAACAAACAAACAACAACAAATGACCAAAAAAAAAAAAACCCTCTATATATTCAAATTCAAACTTGTAAATTCTCAACTTATTAATTGGAATTTATGTAAAGCTAGACTCAGAACCTAACTGAAATTAAAATAGCATTATTAAAATTTTCCATTTTATTCAAGATAAAACCAAGCAGAAATGTAGAATCTATGGTGGGAAATGGGAAAGAAAGACAAGAAGAATGACTGACAATAAGGACAGACACACACACACACACACACCACACATATGTACACACACACACACACACACACATGCACACATACCACCCACACACCACACATATGTACACACACACACATGCACACATACCACCCACACACCACAGTATACAACAGAGATCGTTTCAATGGGCTTTTCACAAACTATGGTTCAAATCTATCACTTCAAGCAATAAAAAATTCAAACCCGAATGTAATAATGCAAAAAAAAAGAACAAAAAGTTTAAGTAGCAAAGTCTAATCTAGCAAATGAGCAATAAGACAGAGCTTTGTAAGAAAAACAATTCTGCTGACGTCAAGTAAGCACATCATCCCAGTCATCTCTGAAAAGGGATCATTGCCAAGCAAGGAACTCTGCAAGTAGAGAACTGAGCACCTGGAATCCTACAGAGCTCCCCAGTATAATGGCTAAGGTTTGTAAGGAAAGATATAGATTTCAGTTTCTCTTCACAGAGGTCTAGACTACGGCTGCCTAGAAACCATTTAGAGAATTCCAAAAGTTATTTCTTCTACATTTTTTGTACTTTCATAAATTTCAAGTGGCAAAAAAGATTACTTATAGTAAGAGTTATTTAAAGTAAATGATGTTATGATGTAAATTTGGAATTCAGTCCCCAGAAGCAAGTAAAATGTTAGATTAGGACAAAGGCATTAGATGACAAGTATGGGTGGCCCCCAACTCTAACCATCAAAAGTCAAGTGATTTTTAACTGCACTATCTCAGCCACCGTTCTAACATACTTACCAAGAATACAACATATTCCATAGCTTATAAATGATCTGGTTGTCTCATTAAGGTAATGTTTGTCAGTATTTAATTGCTTCCCTCCCTGATTTTAATTTCCTCACCTGTCAGCATCGATCAGAAACAGTGAAATCATCTGACATACTAGTTGATTATGTTCAAATTAATCAAGATTTTTTTTAAAGTAAAATTGCTTTGGCCTATAGGTAATGCACAACTTCGTAATGCAGTATTTAGGAGTGGTCTACAATGGAACAATCTAGAAATTAAATGGAAGACTTTAGGAGTCCCGAGGAGAAATCTAAGTTATTTTTACATCTACAGATGTGAACATTAAAAGGCCAAGACTATCTTTAAAAAGAAATTTAATCAACTAATGTTCTCGGAACAACAGTGGACCATTCCTGCCTGCAGGCAGGAAGAAGTGTGGTTATCTCAGAATATTTGAGAGACATGTCAGGGAGGAATGAGTAAGGATGAACTTGCCTTAAATAATACAACTTAATAATGTATTAATAATATAACATTAAATATAATATATAATAGTCGATAATAATCTGACTACTCAGAAGTTGCCATTGATATTGATAACTGTCAAAAGCTCGATGCATCTTTCCATGAAGATTAATCAGAGTAGAGAAAGTAAGGGAGCTAGGATTGGTATTATTAGTAATAGTAGCTGTCTTTGCATGAGCCAGGAGGCAACGCTGAGGCTCAAACAACAAAGGAATGCCTATATTTTTTTTTAAAAGTGTATAGGTGTTTTGCATATACATATGCCCGTGCACCATGTGTGTGACTGATGACAGTCCAAACGAGGCTATCAGGTCCCCTGGGAACTGGAGCTACAGACAGATGTGAGCAGCCATGTGGCTCCAGAAAACCCAACCCAGGTCCTCTGGAAGAGCAGCGAGCACTGCGACATCTCTCTGGATAGAGCAAAAGAACTGCTAGATACCTAGTAATGGACAGGCCTGGCCTCATGATCTATGTGAACCGAGCAATGCACCACAATTACTCAGCAGAGAGGACAAAATATAAGCCCTCCATACATAATTATTCAGTGTTAATATCTATCAGAAACAGTGTTTGAAACACACTTAGGAAACCTTGAGCACTAAACTCTTTTAGAGGAAATAAATGAAATGACAGGAAAATACTCCGCACGGCTTCCTGGCACAAGATTATGTTAATACACTAATGTTATTCCTACCTAGAAATAGACACACGCATGAATGTAATAATAATTGGGTCCCAAAATGAGTCCATAAGAGTGGAAAACTTGCATGTGAGTTACCCTGCACCTATCTCGAGACTCTTGAATTGAACAGAAGAAAGGAAGCCACTGTATACAATGGGGGTAGGAAAGGGGCGGGAGGGGGGACAAACATAAAGGTTAGGTCTTAAAAAAAAAACAGCTTTAGAACCCAAGGTAACCAACCCTTGGTATGTGGTGTGTCATGTCGTTCTCGTAGACTCTGGTCCTACTACCTCAAGTGTCCCCTTTAACACAAAGGTTGTTGGGATACTGCAAAGTATGATGAGGCAGACCTTTCTTTCCAAGAAGTAATTTATTATTAATATTTATTTAGCATTCACAGAATGTCTCATTATGGCATCTTCAAACAAAACCTGTCTTTGTTCATTCTCCCCACTTCGCTCTCACCCCCACCCACCAACTCCCCTTTAGTGTCTGTTTTCCATTCTTGTGTCTATTTGTGTCCTGTTAGGGTTTTCAATTGCTGTAAAAAGAAGTCACCATGATCATGGCAACTCTTATGAAGAAAACATTTAATTGGGGTGGCAGGCTTACAGTTCAGAGGTTCAGTCCATTATCATCATGATAGGAAGCATAATGGCATGCAGGCAGCCATGGTGCTAGAGCAACAGCCAAGTGTCCTACACCTTGCAAGCAACAGGAAGCTGACTAACACTGGGTAGTATGCTGAGCTTAGGAAACCTCAAAGCCCACCCCTACAGTGACACACTTCTTCCAACAAGGCCACATCCACTCCAACAAACCCAAGTCTCTGAATTGTGCCACTCCCTTGCAATTATGGGGGCTAATTACACGCACACTCTCACATGCTCCTCAACAATGCATCTCCCCCTCCACTACTACTCTTCTTTGTAGTCCCACAGTCAAAACCCACCCTGACCTCCACTGTAAACAAACAAATACTATAGGCTAGGGTCTGTTTCCATGTCCTTAGATATCTAAACTAAAGGTAAAGGCAGGATTATTTTATCTTTAGGTCCTGGGTTACTTCATTTAATATCATATTTTCCAGATCCATCCATTTTCCCGCAAAATTAATTCTTTCATTTTACTTCTGAAGCCAAGTCTCTGCACTTTTCTTGAGGCCTGTAGTCTAGGCTAGCCTAAAACTGGTGACTTCACTGCCGAAGCCACTCAAGAACCAGCACTACAGAACAGAGATACTATGCCAGGTCATTAGACAGAAGACTACCTCGGTGCCCAGATTCACATACTGAACACTAAAATCATAGAGAGGGGGTCAGGAATGACAGAAGTGGGGATGGGGGACAGATTTATTGGGAAAAGATAAACAAATGAATACCTATGTGAATTCAATGATTGTTCTCCATAATGTATTTAGAAAATGTGTGAATTAAAATTTGCAGCTTTAATCCCAGCACTTGGGAAGCAAGTCTAGCAATTCTTTGTGAGTCTGGACAATCCGGTCTATGTAGCGGGCTCCAGACCAGCCAAGACTACATAGTGAGAGCCTGTCTCAAAAAAATAATAATAATAAAATAAAATAATATCAATAATAGTGATGGTAATAAAATGATGTACAAGTGATTCTAAAAGTTTGGAGGTAGGTGAGGGATCCGCGAGGAATAAAGAAGCCTGCCATGAGACCGGCGCCACTGGCCCTCTAGGGAGGGGCAGGCATCTATTTTTCCCATGAAGGCCATTAAGGCGGTTACTAATATATGAGCTACTGAGAAACTCATGATTGAGAAAACAGTATTTCTGGGAGAGAAAAAAATTAAGCTCCATGGGGAAAAAAATAAAAGGACTTAAGTCTAGCGAAGTTGGGAGTTTCCACAAGATTTTCATGACTCTGTTTCTAAAATCCAGTGCATCAGGGCGAGGAGGAGACATAAAAGGAGAGGAACTCTTGAAATAATAAATTCTAAAAACCAAGCATAAGTGTTTTCTGAAAAGCAGAACTGTTGCACAGGCAAAACAATCTAGCTAAAAGTAATGTGTATAATACATGCAACGGTTATCAGGGTTAGGATGCCGGGTCCTAAGGTAGGAAATGGGGTGTGTAGACCAAAAAATACAATGCAACAAATATGTAGAATGAATACATCAGTTATCTAATACAAATCAAAAGGACTGTTAGTAGTAACGAGACTAGTAATAGGGTTTTCTTTCTGAACAAACAGATTATAATTGTCTTTGTCAATAAGAATGAGAGATGATGGATATGTTAAATGGAATGAACGATACTAGTCATTTTACTATATGTATATCTGATGTTACAGATACAGAACATACCCAATAATTTTTAAACGAGAAAAAAACTGCACCAAAAAACTTCAGAGTAAATTAAATTTGAAGGAATAATATTTAATAAGTTTCAGAACAGAGTTAGATGTTTTACATACATTTATCCTTTTTATATTGTTCCTGAAAGTCATTACTAAATCACCTTTACATCCGGAGTAATCTGAACTTAGGAAGACAACACAAAGGGCTGAAGAGATGGCTCAGAGGTTAAGAGAGTTTGTTGTCCTTGCACAGGGCCCGGGTATGGCTCTCACGACTAATACTGAGGTTCACAATCATCTGTAACACCAGTTACAGGGGATCTCACTCCCTTTTCAGTATGCATGTGTTACATACACGGGCAAACATTCATACATGTAAAATAAAAATAAAATCACTAAAAATAAAGAAAAAGTAACCAAGTTAAGCTCACATATACCTGGGAAGTGTCATGCTAGAAATCATACTCTAGCCTTTAGATATACAGACACCTGCTGCATCTGATGTGTTCTCAGAACATAGAGAGGAGGGCCTAAAGGAGCCCTAGAGTTGGGCAGCATAAAGAAATCCAGAACATAACACAGAAAAGGCAAAGGCAGTGTTTATACAAGTGAGAGGGAAATGCTGGTGACAGGGACGCACTGAAGAAAATAACCCAGTAGTGAAGGACATACATGAACTCTTAGGACATACATGCGCTGTTTAAACCATAGCGCATGTCTTCACACAAGAACATAGAACACGAAGACTGAAATAACAGAAAACTTGGTTTCAGAACAATTTGGTTGACAGTTCTAAATGCCAGGCTGCCCCCAGGAGAGCACAAGTGTTTCAGCTAGAGCTGCCATTTGTCATGGAGGAGTCAAACAGCCATCACTAAGAGAAGCCCTGTGTGATATCATGGCCTCAGCAGGTGTCTGCAGTGAAGGATGGGCAATTGCATTCTGTATTTCCAGGGCTTAAGCAGCTCAACCTTGGGAGCAAAACAAGATCACAGATCTCTAGATAAAACTTTCAAAGATGGCTTCTAAAGAAAAGACTCCTGGATCAAACAGCTCAACACATTCCCAGACTCCTGCATCCAGGAGGTGATCACTCTATTACTCTTCCTTGTTTTCCAGTTGAACAATGCAGGGTGCCACCAATTAGAAGGACGCAGAACATGTCCAAGTTCAATCACCCACAGCCAGGCAATATGGATGAAGTCCGCCACCAAAGCGCAGAAGCTGTAATTCACAGAGGTAACCTATATTCCAATCAGATCACACTTCAGGGTAACCGAGAAAAACGGTGAGGAATCGAGAAGTTCCTAATATTTAACTCCAAAAGTTCACAAGTGGAGGAGAAGAAATTAGAACCTGCAGATGAACATCCAGTCCCTTCGCAATTAAGACCATGTATTCAAGAAGCTGCAAGCCTACTTACACTTTACAATGTTCATCCATGTGCCCACCTACACACCAGCACAAGCAAGGACCAGTGCCCCTCTCCTCCTACTCCCCTAAAGCAAAAGTGACACAGAGGGGTAGGTGCAGTGGCTGGGTCTCCTTCTACCACCTTCCCCGCTTTCTACAGTTTCACAGTCGAGTTTTACCTAAACAAAACAGGTCATAGTAACCACAGGTAAAAGAGAAAGAAGGAGAAATTTATTGGACAACCACCCCCAAAGGAAACGAGGAGAAAAAGAGGAAAGAGGAGACAGACAGGAGCAGACGAGAAGAAGGGAAGGGGGAGTGGAGGATTCACAATGAAATCCATGAAGAGTGGGTTTGAGGTAATAGAAACACAACTGCCTTCAGTTGATCATGTATCCGTGTGCCATCCCATAATTCTACACAAACATTATATGCCCATTAAAACAAAATAAAACATACTAGAACATGCTCAATGGTAGAGCAGTTGCTGGTATGTACAGGTTGACTGGTTCCGTCTAGAAAACTGAAAAAAAAAAAGCAAGCAAATAAAAGGCCCCAATACCACCAATTACTCAAAAGGAGGGGTCCATGATCATGTAGGGGTCCCCAAGACCTCAGCAGGAGACTCCAAGTTCAAAACTGTTTTCAGAATAGCACTAAGATACAATAAACTTTTCTCACTATATTAATTGACATTCGCACTGATTGCATACACACAACCAGGTGAAAAAGTGCCGACCATGGCTGGATTTTACGGTGAGCCAAGGCAGTGAGAGAAACCAGTACTGGTAGTCACTGTAGTTACGACCTTTTGTCTCACACATTAAAGCTGGGCAGTTTTCCTTAAGACTGTCATTGATACATAATATTAATATTACTATCTCTACATTCTTGAGTACAAACCTATTTAATACTCCGAGGAAATGTCAAGGATCAACAAAACATCTGTACTAAAAACCAAGCAATAATAGTTATTTCTACGCCTGTCCATGGGTAATGTCCTTGAGAGATGCTAACTGACCACTCTATGGAAGCTGAGATAGTGATGAACAAACTTAGGTTCTTTAAATATATATATATGCACATATATATAATTTTTAATTAGCATATAAAATATCAGTTTCAATGTGGCACTTTATTTTTACATCTCAACCACAGTTTCCCCTCCCTCCTCTCCTCCCAGCACCTCCCCCCACCTCCACTCTGCTCCCCACCACAACCCTATCCATTCCTCCTCCATTTTTATGCAGAAAAAAACCAGGCCTTCCAAGAACATCAACAAAACATGGCATGTCAAGTTATAGCAAGACTAAGCATTCTCCCACATATTAAGGCTGGACCAGACAGTCCAATATGACAAATAGGGGCCCAAAAGCCAGCAAAAGAGTCAGAGACAGTCCCTGTCCCACTGTTAGGAGTTCCGCAAGAAGTCCAAGCTTAACAACTGTCACATATATGTAGAGGGCATAGGTGAGTCCCATACAGCCTCCCTGGTTGTCAGATCAGTCTCTGTGAGTGCCCAAGAGCTCAGGTCTGTCAGGTTTTCTTGTGGTGTCATTGACACCTCTCAATCCTACAATCTTTCTTCCCTCTCTTCTGCAAGATTCCCCAAACTGCGCCTAATGTTTAGCTGTGGGACTTTACATCTGTTTCCATCAGTTACTGGAAAAAGCCTCTCTGATGTCAACTGGGCTAGGAACCAATCCCAGCACATTCAGTACGCAGGGCACACTGTAGGTTGAAGATTCTGTGGCTGGGTTGGTGTCCCAGTCCCTCCAGTGGAAGTCTTGCCTGATCTCAGGCTAGAATCTTAGCTGGGGTCATCCGTGTAGATTCCTGGGAGCTTCCCTTGCATCAGGTTTCTATCTGGCCAGTCTCTTCTTAATCGCCTCTAATTGCTTAGCTCCAGCTGACCAGCATCAACTACCAAAGCAAAGCAAAGTTTTGTCTTAGCAGTTCTGGTATCTTCTTAATCACAGCTGATTCTTCAGCCCTGGCTAACCAGAACCACAGAATCTTAATTCAGAATAACAAATGTGCCTGATACAATCTTTACACTTCCCTCTGAGACTCCACAAGCCAGGCCTCCATCCTCTACACTGTGCTCAATATTCTTATCTTCCAAGCACCCAGAGAACATCCCAGAGAGTTCTTAACACTCCGTGGCTCTTCTAGCCCAAAGTTCCAAAGTCCTTCCACAACACAATCCTTCCCAAAACATGGTGAAGTCCGTCACAGCAACACCTCAAGACAGTAGTACCAACTTGTTTTAGGTAGGGTTTCTATTGCTGCAACAAAACAGAATGACCATGAAGCAAGTTGGGGAGGAAAGGGTTTATTCAGCTTACACTTCCACATTGCTGTTTACCACTGAAGGAAGTCAGGGCAGAAATTCAATCAAGGCAAGAAGATGAAGGCAGGAGCTGATACAGAGGCCATGAAGAAGTGCTGCTTACTGGCTTGATCCCCTTGGACTAGGTTTTCTACCTCACCCCAAAATGTCCCCCTTTTCCTGTCATCTCTTTTAGTTTTCTACCCCTTCATCCCCTCCCCAAACCTGATCCCTATGTTGGCATGCCTACCTGCCACCAGTCCACCCATGAAATCTATTCTACTTCCCCTTCCCAGGGAGATCCAAGCATTCCCCTCTTGAGCCTCCTTGTTACCTAGCCTCTTTGCACGTGTGCACTGTAGCACGATTATCCTTTACAGGTAATATCCATGCACTTACAAGAGAGAACATACTATGTTTGTCTTTCTAGGTCTCAGTTTACCTCAAATGAACATAACTGAGCAAGTGTCCTTGTGGTATGATTGAGCATCCTTTGGGTATTTGCCCAAGAGTGCTATAGCTGGGTCTTGAAGTAGATCGATTCCTAATTGTCTTAGAAACTGCTATACTGATTTCCAAAGTGACTGTACAAGCTTGCAGTCCCACCAGGACTGTTCCCTTTACTCCACATCCTCTCCAGCATGATCTCTCACTTGTGTTTTTGATCTTAGCCATTCTGACAGGTGTAAGATGGTATCTC
This sequence comes from Ondatra zibethicus, assembly GCA_004026605.1. Classification (NCBI taxonomy): domain Eukaryota; kingdom Metazoa; phylum Chordata; class Mammalia; order Rodentia; family Cricetidae; genus Ondatra; species Ondatra zibethicus. The sequence continues at coordinate 96,739 of PVIU01004784.1, read as the reverse complement.
AGGCATTTTGATTAGCATTTCCCTGAGGGCTAAAAATATTGAACATTTCTTTAAGTATATCTTGGCCATTTGAGATTCTTCTGTTGAGAATTCTCTGTTTAGACCCGTACCCCATTTTCTAATTCTATTATTTGGTTTGTTGATGCCCAGTTTCTTGAGTTCTCTATATATTTTGGAAATTAGCCCTCTGTCAGATGTGGGGTTGGCGAAGGGTTTTTCCCATTCTTTAGACTGTCATTTTGTCCTATTGACAGTGTCCTTTGCCTTATAGAAGCTTTTCAGTTTCATAAGGTTCCATTTATTCACTGTAAATGTTAATGTCTGTACAATTGATGTTCTGTTCAGGAAGTTGGCTCCTGTGCCAATGTGTTCAAAGCTATTTTCTACTTTCTCTTCTATCAGGTTCAATGCATCTGGATTTATGTTGAGGTCTTTGATCCAGCTGGACTTGAGTTTTGTGCAGGTTGATAGATATGGATCTATTTGCATTCTTCTACATGCAGACATCCAGTTATATCAGCACCATTTACTGAAGATGTTTTCTTTTTTCCACTGTATAATTTCAGCTTCCTGGTCAAAAATCGAGTGTTCATGGGTGTGTGGATTTAGGTCTGGGTCTTCAATTTGATCACTGATCCACCTGTCTCAGGCTCAGGTTCTGCAAGTGCATGTTTGGATAGACTTTATAAAAGACAGGCCAAAAGAGCCTAGCATTTCAAGGAAAACAATCAGTAACATTTGTTATTAATAACAATTCAAGTTTTAAAGTGAAAAAAAAAACAGAATTCTGAGTGTCTGAAACATAGCACTGTACACCTGATTCAGGGTTTTATTTTTTTTGATAAAATTGTTTGTGAAATTTCACAAGGATCACTTCTGTTACATGGAATGAAGTGTGGGAACTTTGGGAAGGTCTAAATAACTCAGTGAGGCTGCATCCTCCAGCTGATGGACACAGGAGACCCAGAGAGAACAGGCCAATGGGTTTCAGTAATACGTGTAGACGTTTTATTATGATAATTTCAGAATCACATCAAAACTAACCTTTAAGAAATAACCAATCTCAGTAATTATCGAGATTAATTTTGGGTATAGTATCAAAGAAGAAAACCCACAATCTCCACCCCCCCCTTTTTTTTATTTCCTTTCCCTTTCCTTCGTCTTCCAACTAGAGAGCTATTTTGAGACTGGGTTTTCTTTGTGATCTCGACTCAAAACAAAGGACCATGGCAGTGAAATGCAGACTCCAGACACCGCTTTTCTCACTCTTTGTTTTGTTCTATTCTGTTTGGGGCAAGGGAGATGGAGCAGCAGTTCAAGTGCCTGCTTACAAGGAAAAGGTCTGAAGTTTAATTCCCATCCCATGTCAAAGGCTGGATGAGTACGGCTGCCAACCTGGGACGCCTGCAGGAAGGCAAGAAACCAGAGAACCCACGAGCATGCCTAACTAGTCTTGCCTTAAGGGTGAGCTCTGGGTGTGACTGCAGTGCCCTCCCTCAACAACAAAGTGGAAGAGTAACTGAAGGTTCCCACGATCAAGCTCAGGCCTGCACAGGCAGGTAAACACTGCATGCATATCTGTAAACAATTTACATGTTGACAGACACCACAGGGACATGGGAAAGGAGGGGGGGTAAAATGTACCTCTTTTGCTTACTCTGACAGCACAAAAACGAAAATGCAAATATTTTCATGAAAGTTATCCTTTCTCATTTTAAATTTCTAATATGAAAGATAATATTAGATCTAACACAGCTGAATAAAGGTTCATTTCTTATGAGTTTAAAGGAATTCAGAAATTAAATCACTGGACTTGGTGACATTTAAGCTCTCCCTACTCAGTACATGTCTTTAGATTCCAAATCCAAGATGAAAGAAACCCTTGCTATCTGTTCATCCTTAGAGAAAGGCCATGTCACATAGACCCTGGAACAATAGCTCTGTACAAACTCACCATGGAGCAGACCACTCCGAAGTAAAACTGACCACACACTCTACATCTTCCTTGATGCACTGGTCACACATCACCTGGATCAGAATTCAGCTCTCACTATCACTTGATCTATCCTCTTGGTCTCCATTTTGAGCTGCTTCCTTCTTGTAAAGTAAAAATGATGAGGATGCCTTGTAAGAAACAATGCAGACCCGATGAATAACCCATTCGATCCAATATGCTCATCATATTAATGCCATATCTTAAGAAATGTTACAGGCAATGTTCTCAAGATGAATAAAGACTGTCTAAGCATATACATGCACAGGTTCATGGTGGATGCCAATGGTGGACTCACTGAGATGGATACAGAAGAGAAACCTATTACTTTGCACAATGAATATAATATGCACAGAGACTATGAGTTTGTTCCTGGAGTACTGGTTTCTCACCTCTGGAGCAGAAGACAAAAATATTTGGGATGAAATGAAATCAGAATTGTGATTATGACCCAGCAAACATGTAGACCCCAAAGCTTATGTGGTCCAGTGAGCAAGCAGCTCAAGCTGTGGCCATTCTCAGAGCTTCGCGGACAAGACAACGGAAGGAAAGGAAGTGAAAATTCCAGCCAATAGAACTTTTTCTCCTTTTCCTGTGCCTGAACAAAAAGTCTTACTCAATACTACTCCTATACTTCACTTTAAATCCAAAAATCAAAAGATTGTGGGAGGTGGGGATGTTTATCTATTCAAGGTCAGAGCCAAAGACAAAAAGATGTTCTCATTTTTCTAAGAATAGACTGTATGCAGGAAAGTGAGGAAGAGAACCCTGATAATGCCCTAGATTAGAAGTATAATGCTGGGAACCAGACATACAAAATTCACACAGAATTCAGAGATAAATATATAAAGGAGGTAATCATTAAAGTAATTATATTAGTCAGGCATAAGTTCACGTGTAAAGAAGAAAGAGCACAGCGACCTCTTTATTTGACTTTTCCTCACTAACTTAAAGTAAAATCACTTCAAGCAGCATCTTCACAGCCTGTGGGGCCTCAAGGGCTGATTTAACAGAACGATATGTTCAACTTGTAGACTAATGTATAGAAATGATCATCCCCTTAACAGCACTTGGATCTTCAATCAGGAAATTCAATTTTAGCTGCAAAACTATGTTTTGGCAAAAGTGCAATTGAACTCAGTGTACTTGTCACATTTCTAAATATACTCCGGTCACCATGACAACAAGGGAGACTGATGGATTGCTTAAAAGAGTACGGTATATTTAATTGTCAGCATTTTAAACTGACTCAGAAAAAAATGCTGTGTGATAGGTCTACTCACCATGGTTACGGCTGGCTGAGTCCATAATAATAAAAAGGTTCATATACGCACATCACTAATGTGCGCAAAATGAACGTAAAAGTCAAAAGGTCTGGTATTTCCAGCCACACCAAACACCAAACTGGAGGTATAGAAATCGTTTGTGCCCATTCAAGTTTCATTCTCCCAAACGGTCAGGTGAATTCAAGATCTTCATCTGTATCCAGGGCCAGAAAAGTAAATCCTAGATCCAGATCCCAGCACCTGTTCCTCTTAAGACTAAAGAAAAGAAAAAAACTTGGTATTTTCCCCCAGAGACATACCACCTACAATCAGTGATGAAAGAGATTCTGTGTTTCCTGTAGACCTGCTTTCTAGTGGCGCTCTCTTGGATCCGACCATTTCCTAATCAAGCACTTCCTAAACAAACTAACTATGGTAGGGGACTTTCTACAAGCAATGTGTATGGTTGTGATAAGCAGACATAGGCCCTACCCTGAAGGAGCTGACATCCTAAAGACAAGAGGAAGGCAAAAATACAGATTAACAATCCATTAATGAGAATGGAACAATCAAGTTCATTGGTCATCTGTTCGCTGCACAGAGTGTATCCTATATAACAGAAAATCCTCCTAGAACACATACCTCCTACCAAGAGTTTGCCAAGGGAATAAAGGAAACAAAAACACCCCCAGTATTCATCATGCATTCAGAGAACCGTATGCACAGGACAGGATATAAAAACAACACAGTAGAAGAAAACATCAAGGAAACTCACGATGCTGGAGCTCAAGATAAGGGATGGTCTCTTAAAGATATGACATTTGAGATGCTTACATCATGACTCCATGTCAATTTTCTCTAAGCGTACCATCAAGTAGAAACAAGCTTGATGTGTACACTAGGCCAAGGACAAATCTGTATGTCTAGAGTTCACTGAATAAAATCATAAATGTGATAGCTAGCGTATATCTTAGGGTCTCAAAGGCCATGGAAACATCCCTTAAATGTTTGCACACAAAAGAATATCCAGCAAGCAGTTTCCAAGGGAAAGCTGTGTTCATATGATGCACTCAAATATTCCAGGAGAGCTCTCCATGAGATGCTGAAAAAGACCACAGCAGATTTAGTGCCAGAGTCCAAAAATTAGTTTGGGTGAACTGAAGAGGGCAGGGAGATCATGCACTGTCTGGAAGGACCCCGGAAAGAGGATAAACATACACGGGCAAGCGTGTGTTAAAATGGGTTAGACAAAGGCCCTGCACCATGTGAGCAAACACAACCCATGATCCAGCAGCAGGTCTGGGTGAGAGTTAATGCGAGTCCTTTCTAGCAGGTGCTCAGATTTTACTATTGCTCTGTGGACTACTCTCAGAGAAGTACCCAAGAGACTACAGAGGCAGCAATACCATTCGGATGGGCAGGAAGAAGAGTGTAGGTTAGAGTGGTAACAGGCAAACTAGGAAAAATGGGGAAAAATCAAGGAATAAGAAAATAGTTGAAGCTAAAGGAAACATAACCTGAGTTTAAATTACTAAAATGATTGAATTATTGAATCTGAACTTTACTGACTCTTTCCCACTAAAGAACCATGTAGTTTCTGTCTATCCCATGCAGAATACTTTTACAGCCAATATTTCATCAAGCCGAAAGTGGAGAGCCATGAGGAATGGTTATAGATAATAATAAAAACAGCAGTCATTTGTCGAGAGCTTATTTCCTGCCAGTTTCACGTGTGCTGTCTTCTAATCTGACAGGAACTTCACGCTTATTTAACAAATGTCAAACTGATGCTCACAGAGATTACGTAACATTCAAAATCACAGCAGTATCAGATGGACTCCTTCATGCAGCAGACCCTAAAGAGCCCATCTTTCCCTCTGCCTAGGACACTGGACTTAGGGGGCAGTGGTAGGCTCACTTGGAACACTGATCTTCAAAGTCAGACTTCCCTTTTCCTGTAACTCAGATTTTTCAAGACCACACCTGACAAATTCTTAGCAGCCATGGTGTGAAGAGCAGAAGGCAAAGCAGTTGATCTTGTGGAGGCTGTGATTCATTTCAGACCAAACATAGCTGGAGTAGGGCACAGGCCATTCCCTATACTCCTCAAAGCTGCTGAAGTCTCCAGCACAGGATTCTGCTACAGCCCCACACCCGACTTCCAACTTTTCTAACATTGTCTGTCAAGAAAGTAGTTGTGCCTCTACACAGTTTGCAGCGAGGATGTGAAAAAGAGGCCTGCACTTTTGAAGATGCATGGTGAATGGCAAGAGATATTGACAAGACATCAGCCACTAAGAAAGATGAGCTCAGATGCTTCTCCCCAGCATAGGAAGTGGGTAAGAAAAGAGCCGCAAGATCTCCCCTCTAGTCCCCCACGCTGTGCTTCCCCGAGATGATTCACAGGTATGGTTCCACAGGCCTGACAAAGGAGCCATCTCAGGAAGATGAAAGGGATGTTTTTATGCCTGCTCCCTCTCTCCCTCTCTTTTTTATTTGTTCCTTCTCAAGTAATAACTATTAATTGTGCTATGCGGGCAGCCCTGAGATCAGTCTACCGGGAAGCCAGCACAAATCCATCAAGTGCTTTTAGTCTGAATTTTAGAAGCAATTGCTTACCACATTTTCACTGTTCTTTTTCTCACAGCTAGAATTAAAGTGGATTTTACCACACAGCCACTCCAATGCCCTTCTCTCCCTCTTCCAAAGGGGAGGGCAGATGAGGGTTATTGGCCTATGACCAGCAAAATCAGACATATGTGGGAAAAAAAACTATTAATTTAGTGTTTCTAAATCCCAAGTATCAGCATGAGGCAGGCATCCTACATACATCAACAAATGACAATACCCTTGTAAGGCGGAAGATACTGGCCAACTTGGACAGGTGAAAAAAATGAATGTTCCCTGGCAACGAGCTGTTTGCCTCGAGTGATACAACTAGCAAACAACAGACCCTGGAAGCAAACAGGGTCTTCTTGAGCACTGCAGCTCACAAAAGTATCCATTATCTTCTATTCTGCTCTACAGCAGAATCAAAGAGGCTGTGCCTAAGTAGAGGCAGAAAATAATAGGGCTACAGTAGATTCTGGAAGGATGGCCTCTGAACAAGACCACACTGTGACTGGTTTTCGGGGGACCTTGGCTGTCCTGGAATCATGGAGGCTCTTGAATTTACCATGACAACACAACATCACACAAAACCCTGTCCCTCACCAAATGAGCAAGAGTCAAACGAAAGCAGGGAGTGAAAGACTGAGGGCCTTTAGCTCAGAGAGCACTTGACTCATTATAAAGTCTAATAAAATAAGGAGAGAAAAAGTCAATTTAGTCTAAGATTAAACTCGCTCTTCCACTATTATCCGCACCTCCTCCGACAGATAGGCATGGGTAAGGATCAAAGAACGGGAGAAGGGAGAATAATCTAGACTGGAGGCATTCAGATAGAACATCTGAGCAGAGGTAAAGATTAACATGTGTAGGCAGCATCCTTTTCTGTCTCCCTCACCCAGAGGGGGTGGGAGGTTAAGTATTTTGAAAGATTCTTTATCAGGAGCTGAGCTGACAGGGACACCTGATGAGAATAGTAATTAAATCAAGAAGTAAATAAACACTTGCATCCATGTTCTGTATTTTTGGTGGCTGTCTTAAGAAAATGAGTTGCCTTTTGAAGGTAGACATTTCTCTTTCCTGTTAAATATAGGGTAGCTTCATAAAATGTTCTCCTTTTCAAAGCCTTTTAGTTTCTCAACAAGCAGCTGATTGCCTGGCATGCATGTATGTGGACTTTCGGGCAGTGCCAAGGATGCCAACAAGAGAAAAGGCTTGGCCCTTACTTTCCAAAAGCCAAAATCTGATACCTGTGGCCAAGCACAAAATGTTGTGATTTTTTTAAAAGGCAGCAAGTTATGTTCTCAATTATGAAAATACCAAATGTCAAATTCTTCTCCAGTCCAAGCAATAACATAAAAGCAGCCAATTCTCCTGAACCAGAATATTTTTAATGAAAATTATGACTGTTGAAGCTTTTCCTTCGAATGCCAATTCTTATTAGAACCCAGAATGAGAACACAGGCCATTTTACTGTGTTCTATATTCTCCCCAGGCTCTGACACAGCAATATTCAACAGACATAGAATAAAAGTCATATGCATGACTTTGAATTTTCTAGTAAATATGCTTTAAAAATATGCTAAAATTTTATTTTACAAATATATCCAAAATACAATCCTCTCGACACACGGCACTAGTCACATGTGAAGTACTCAGTAACAACACGTGGTAATGGTGGCTACTATGCTGTACAGCTCATCTCCAATTCTCTACCAGTTTCACCCTCCCAGCCTAGAAGCAGACCATAGCATCTGCTGAAGATACGGAGATAAACTGAGTAATAGCTGTCAAGATTCAGATATCGTTTCTCTCAATTGTATACCGTAGGACAAAAGCCTGTAATACACCGTGATGGCAAACTGCCATGGCTACAAAATGGTTCCATCAGTATGTGAAGATGAGGAAAGCAAGCAGGGCCAGGGGATACTGACAAAGAGGAAGTGCAGACAGCATCACATTTGAGACTTGGAATTTTACCCACAGGCCTTTGTGGCTTGAAACCATGCTCCCGTTCTAGCTTTAACCACCAATACTTCTTCTTGCCAACCCTCTGGCCATCCTTGGAAAATACCACAAAGATGCAAGAGTTCAACAAAAAGTACAAAGGTTCAATGCATAAAGATACCTAAAGTATTGAGAAAACATCTTTTATCTATGCCTTTGATCTGGGGCCCAACAGTGAAGACATTTCTATGCCCTTGTCAAATAACAGTACACTCTCCCTATCACCCTCCATCACTTCTTACTGTCTCATGGATGAATGGGGATACCTATTAAGCCATAATTAGTAAGGAACGGACATTTTCAGTAGTCAGAGTGAAAGACAGACATCTCTGACTCCTTCCTGCATTCTCTAATGTAACCCTTCCCACTGGAGACTCATTCTGTATCAGCCCCTAGGCCGTGTGTTATTCGCTGACCAGGTACACACAAATTCAAAACTACAATTCATATCTATCCATCGACTGCACTCAGGATTCAGGCTTGAAGGTTATGAATACCAAGCTCCAACATGGTTTTTAGTTATAAACCATGGGTTCTAATTGAGGTTGAGAAACAATGTGCTTTTGGAGTCTAGGCTCTCCATTATAAAACAGTATGAACACTAGCCAGTAATTTCTAAAGGTGTCAAATGTTAACAGTGCAAGATAACCAGTCTTCCACTATAACAGAAAACAAAAAAGCAAAACTAGCCAACCCTAAGGTAACATTACCAGTCATAAGTCACATTGAGCCCATATACTCAATGACACAAATCAATAAAAAAGCATTTTTACCAGGTCATAGTGTACTCAGAAATATACAGCTGCAGTCTAATCATGGGAAGGCATTAAGTAAACAAAAATCAATAGAGATTCTATGTTGAGCAAGGCTTTGAAATTTGGCACTTTTCAAGTGTCAAGGTCATAAAACATGGGAAGAGCTGGAAAACAGTTAAAGACATGATGATTACATGCAAAGGAATATCCTCAACTGGATGCTGATACACAAAATACACCAGTAAAAACTGTGAAGAAAATCCATAACTTCAATAGTCAGGTGACACCAATGTCAACTTCTTAGTTCCAATAAGCACACCTTGCTTAGGTGAACTGGAAACAAGAGAGGAATCTGGGGAGATGCCTAGAGACCTCTCTAAACTGTGCTTATACCTCACCAAAATCAACAGGGAAATATAAATCAGACCACCTCGAAACCAAGAAAAATGCCATCAGTAAAAGAGCCGCTCGCGCTGAACAGTGCAGGGTATTGCACAGCGTTAACTTGGGCTTTGTTCTTCTTACAAAAATCAAGAGTTTCTATGATTCACTGAAAGGATAGATAGATAGATAGATAGATAGATAGATAGATAGATAGATAGATAGATAGATAGATAGATAGATAGATAGGGCTGAATTCAACAGTTTTCAAATAAAATAAGTGGATGAGAAAGGTAAACCTGACCCTCTTGTGGTAACACAAGAGGTTATTATTGTAAAATTCCCATTTTTGTTGATCAGTAAAATAAACGGTTAATTTTAGGCTTGGGCTGACAAAAAAGAAATAAACATCACAGCTGAGTATACCAGTCCACACCTGTGACCACACCTCCCAAAATCCTGAGGCAGGGGCGTTCTCTTGAAGCCAGATGAAGCCAAACAGCAAGTTTGTCTCAGAAAGCAAAGAAAGAACCATCTTCCCAAATCTTCTGAGACAGTTTCCAAGAGCACAGGGTCCCGCCATTCTAAAAGGAAGTCTATCAGAGAGAAAGACTCTCAGGCAGCATACTGACAGAGATCTGCTGAGATCCAGTGTACCCAGATGTTTAAGTTACCTCTGGAAATGCTATCAAACTCTGTAGCCCTGCTTAGGAACAATGCTTCTGAGTGAATTATAGAATTTTGTCTTTCAAAATTTTCCATGATAATTTAGATTTTTATTTTGAAATTTCAGTTTACTTAACTCATAAATCACCCAGAAAGAAAAGAATGAATGAACAACAGAAGGAAAAATTAAAAGTCTACCATATTCTGCATGTCAGTAGACAGGAAGAATAAAAACTAAAATCATAGCTGAGTTTACAAGCTGAAGTTTTCCACCAAATAAAAGAGTTTAGAAATTATTAGACCCCACAGCACTATAACCAAAATATCTACCGATGCACCAAATGATTTTTAATCATAACATTTAACCGTAACCAAAACGTTTTCCCTTAGACAGAGGGAATGAGTAGCATAGAAATATCATGGAGCCCAAAATGTTCCGAAGAGCAGAGAAAATCAGAATTTCTCCTTGTTAGCTCTTTCCTGTTTAGAAGCCCTCTTAAGAATTTCCTTGAGTGCTCAGACCTTGAATAAGAAGGTAGCCCCCAAATATGTTTAGGACTAGGTAGGAAGCAAAATACACAAGTAGCAGGTGCAAAGAAGACTCAATGACAGAAGGCTGTGTGACAGCCTGGAACCCATTCCTGCCTTCCTTGGAGAGCATTCCTGCAGAAGACTCTTTTTGGAGGATGCTGTTTTCCCCCACAGCCACCCTATGAGTCTGCCTGTCCTCCCACTCTCCAGATACATGGGTCCAAAGACAGTGCTGGCATTTTTCTAATTGCCTAATTGCCCTTGTTGCCTCCAGAACTCCACTCCACGAACACACACTTGAGCCACAGGCACGAGCTCTGTTCCCACCTCTTTTCTCCTCCTCCTCCCCCTCTTCTCCTCCTCCTTCTCCTCCTCCCCCTCCCCCTCTTTCTTCTTCTTCTTCCTCCCCATCCCCTCTTCTTCCTCCTCCTCCTCCTCTTCTTCTTCCTCCTCCTTCTCTTCTTTCTCTTCCTCCTCCTCCCCATTGAGACTCTTCATTCCTGAGATCCACTTTTCTCCCTAAGCACCAGCTCTTTGTGGCTCTAATTTTTCCCCAGTTCAAGATGGCAGTTCAAAGAAGAGCCCTTTAAAACAGCACTGTGCAGGTATTTTTGGTTCTCTCTCTATCTTGACTCCCCCACTCCCAGTATTGGTTTCATATAGCAATCGGCCTCCCAGTTCTCACACCTACATTCCTTGGTTGTACTTCACTAAATATAACCTTAATTGGCTAGGTTGGCAATAATGCAAAAATAGCTTGAATAACAATCCTCTTCATTAGCAGTGTAGCCTTAATGAAGCATTCCTTCCTTACGACCTCATTTGAGTCTTACAATCCTAATACAGTGAGTACAACAGAACTGGATGCCCATTTAAGAGAAGAGGAGGTACAGTTGCAGAGACTGGAAGGAACCTGTACTAAAATATCACTGGGCGTATCTGGCACTGCTGGAACCTGATGTCAAATATTTTTCTTTTGTGGTATAGTACACTCTTATCATACCACATGTTCAGAGATGTACAATCATCTACATGAAAAAAATACATGCTATTGACCAATCTTTAACCTATACCAGAATTGCACCAGCATTTTTGGTGGACTTAGAAAGGAAGAGAAAGCATTGAAGAGATTAAAGAGGAAGGAGAAAAGGAAAAAAAATTCCTCTAACTGATTGTGGTAGAGACGATTAGTGAAAATATCTTGCAAAAAACGTGGGTGTCCTGGAAGACTCATCGCCGTCCTCATTATAATTTCTAATCATGCTGTGTGGGCAGGTGTCCCTGTAGAGAAACACCATTGGCACCCAGATTAGCAGCTTCATCAGGAGACTAGAATGGAAGTCTGCAATTCTTAGACCTCGGAAGCTACATCACAGATTCCCCTCTGCGATCAGCAAGCACACAGCCTGTGCCTTAGCAAAGAGTGTTGGGTCTGCCAAGAGAAGTAATCAAATGTCAAGTCCCTCTGAAAACGCACAGTGGAGCAAGATGCGAAGGCTCCCAGGGAAACTGGAAACAGCACTGGCTGCAGGGGCAGAGAGTCGATGTCGGAGTCTCTTGTGACAGGTCTAAGGCACTCAGAGTACTGCAATCGGTTGTTTTCCTTGTATTCCCCTTTGCACTCTACTCTGAAGCTTGAGCTCTGAACAAAAGCTGGGTTGGGAAAGAATCATGAGGGAAGAGCAGAAGAAAGCTGGCCGGCAGCCAAGGTTCTGGCCTCCCCAGCTCTGCACTACTTTCTCCCCTAGCACAGGTCTGTCTTTATCATTTCAGTGCTGGAGCTGGGCAACATGTCTAAGGCCACAAGAGTCAACAGCATCCTATGACCTCTGCTGTCCCACCTGTCTGGTACCCTGATTCTTCCGGCATACTTTTCCCTCACGGGTTAATCTCTTAGAAAGATTATCCAGGTTTATTTGACATAAAAGAAATTGTATTAGTAGAATTTAAAAATAAACCTATTAATATGCTCTGAAGGAGTGATGTGAAGGGTGCCTACCGTTACCTTCTGCCCCCACAGCAGCAGATACCTAGAGAGAATGTCTGAGAAAGCAAGGATGAACACATGCAATGCAAGGGAAGCAGCCCCAGTTCCAATAATTCCTTGAGAAATGATGTACTTACATGGAAAACATTTCCTTTTCCTCTCTGCTCTTCTTTATAATGATAGGTTTGTTAGAAAAGCTATCTCGAAGGACACAGATGAAAAGATGCATAGGGAAAGGTTTGGGGAGGGGCAAGCAGCTACATTCTCTGGGCATTGCCAACTCCGACTAACGTCCACATGATCAACTCTATCTGAAACGTTCAAATATAATTTTAACTTTTTATTTTGTTATTCAGTTTTGTGTGTGAGCTTCAGGTGTGCGCTGTGCTACAACTCCCATGAGGAAGTCAGAGGGCAACTCTGCAGAGTCAGTTCTTTCTTTCCAATTTCCCATGGATTCTGGAAATCAAACACGGGTTACAGGGATTGGGCAGTAAAAGTCTCCACTCACTAGCCTGAGAAATTACAAAATATTTTACCACTGAAATACATGAAGCTATATGAAGTACATTAGAAGCACTGTGGAAGGCATAAGTCAAACAGACCAGGTCCCTGTACTGTCTCTCATGGAATCTGTATAGCATTCAACTGTCCATAGCAAAGTCACCCAATGAAAAACACAAAGTACTAAAAAATATATGATGTATTGAACTCCTCTGAAAACATGGTAGAGGAAATTTTATAGTATACTGATATTAGTAAAAAACAGAACTAGAGCTAGAGAGGTGGTTCAATTGGGAAAGTGTCAAGCATGACAACCTAAGGCCAGATCCCCAATATCAGTGCCCTGCAATCCTAGCCCTGGCTGAGGACTGGGGTGAGGACAGAGACAGGCAGGCCCTTGAAGTTCATTGGCCAGCCAGTCTCAGCAAATGAGTGGATTCAGATTCATGGACAAGAGCTTGTCTCAAAACGTAAGGCGGCAACTTATGAAGGAAAGATACCCTGCATCACCTCTGTCCTCCAGATGCACACATACACACCCACACTCACAAGTACACACACTACATACACACAGCGCAACACACACAACCAAAATAAAATCAAAAGAAAAATTGTCCAAAATAAACACAGGCAAAATGGGAGTTATTGAGATTTAAAAAGGAAATACAAATCTAAGTCAATAAAAAGATGGAAGAACCAAAAAGTTAAGACAGAAGTTGATTTTTTAAAATAAATACTTAACTTTGGCTGTATCAAGCAAAAGGGAGAATAGATAAATACAACAAAAAGCCAGAAACTATAAATTGTAAGATAAAAATAAACAAATACAAATCAGTCTCAAGTAATTAAAGTCGATATAAATGAATTTGAAAGATAGGTTTCCTAAGATCTAAGAAAAGGGCCACAGAAATATATGCATGCAAATCTATTTATTATTAAAGAGATATTAAAAAGTTTAAGGAGAATAAACCTACACACATACACACAATCACACACACACACATACATACGCACAACAAAGCACCAAGTCAAGGTAGTTTCAGGGGGAAATTCTATGTTTTTAAGGAAAAGTTGTATAGATGCTCTTTAAATTAGTTTTTAAAATGGGGGAAAAACCTTTATTAGCTTACACGATTTAAAGCACAATGCTGATGCTAAAACTTGAAAATGCTAATAAACACATACTGCATGCAGAACTTCCAAACAATCTGAAAAAAATTAATAGAAAAATCACTTAAAAATTACTACCTCCCAGAGTCTAGCTACATGTGCTCATGTGCACACATACACACACACATAGACATACACAATATCTGAGCAATATTAACCTATCATATTTGAAATTTCATTTATAGTACAGCAAATGTACAGAATGAAAAAATAGCCATTTTCTTAAAATGTATGATTTCCATTTTTAAATGGAAAAAATCTAAAAAAGATTCAGAGAGGCATTTAACAACAGTTTCCATTTTAAAGTGAAAACTCTCAAAATAAGTATGCATGCTTTTTAGCATAATATAGATGATGCCAAAAGCCAGCATCATAATTAATAACATTTCCATTATAGTCAACTGCAGCAGGACATTCACTCTCAAGTAAATTCTTCTGGATATAGCAACATGATTAGAAGAAACCTATGACATTCTACAATTTCAAAGAAAATATAAATTAAGAGTTTGGGCAGATGATGTGATATCTTAAAAACAATATAAAGTAAAAAATTGGTAAAGTGGCTGAGAAGAAAGTCATTATACAGAATTCAAGACTTTAAACCCACATACATACAATTAAATGATAGAATACATAATTGTAATTATAAGAGGCAGAAATACCTAGGAAGGCAATCATGTAAGAAACATGCAAGGTCTATCTGAAGAAACATGTACATGTTCCTGTGAACATACCAGATTTCAAGATGACATAGTTCAGCTGTGGAACACTTGCCAAGTAATCGTGTGACACTGGTTTCAATCCCTGACATCACAAAGAAAGACATTCCCAGATAGAAAAATAATTAACATATTATAATGTACTGTATATATGGATACTGAGTAAGTGGAAAGCAATGCCTATAAAAATATCACCAGAGAATTATTTTTATTTTTTTGGTTTTTCAAGACAGGGATATTCTGTGGCTTTGGAGAATTATTTTTAGAATTAGACAAGTGCATTCTAAAGTTCATGGAAAAATCAGCAAGGACCAAAATCAAATAATTTCCTGAAAAATGCCTAAAGAAAGTAAGGTGACCCCATGAGACAGTAAGTACATAATACATTTGTAATACATGAAAATGGGGTGATGGTACATGAAGTGGCAGGTGCCTGGAACAAAAGATTCAAAAAGCCATGCAAATTTCAAAGCATTAAAAGAGTAAATACTTGGCTCTAGAGATGGCTCAGTGGTTAGGAGGTTATAATTCCAGAGGACTAAATAAATTCCCAGCACCCACATGGGAGCTCACATCTCCAGTTCCAGGGGCCAGGAGATAAGCACCCTCTTCTGGCCTCTCAAAATGAGTATGCATGCATTTTAACACGATATATATATGATACCTTGTACAAAGTCATACATGCAGGCAAAACACTTACAGTAAAAATAGATCAATAAATAAAATTTAAAGACTAAAAAGCAAATATTTAAGCATTGATGAATTCATGTGTAGAAAACATGGCTTTTGTTTCTAAAGCTTATTTCACTTATTTGGGTGCATGTGTGTGTGCCTGTATCAGCTGCTGTGTACCGCCTGAGCTCAGGTGCCCTTAAGACAAGTGGACACTGAGTCCCCTAGAGCTGGAGTGCAGGTGGCTGGAAGTCACCACCAGAGTGCTGTGAACTAAGTCACCAGCCAGGGTGTTGGGAACTAAAACCCCATGTCTTCTACAAAAGCAGTAAACGCTCTTAACCACTACTAATTCTTCTCTCCAGTCCCAAAGATGACTTTTCAACCAACGGAGAAAACGTAGATACATGGAGTCCTTGACACATACTACTTGGAAATTTATATATAAAAGAAAATACCAACACAGCTACCGACCTTACAGTTTTACTAAAAGAAAATGTCACTGGATCAGATAGGGAGAAGGGAGAAAAGAAGAAAAGACAGAGGATCAGGAAGGAAGGAAGGAAGGAAGGAAGGAAGGAAGGAAGGAAGGAAGGAAGGAAGGAAGGAAGGAAGGAAGGGGAAAATGTTTAATATAAAAAACAGGAAAGCCATTTCTGAGTGGCCTGCAATACTCAATGGTACAAGTCAAAAATTACTGCTCCCTCGAGCACTGCAGTAGCGGTGGTAAGGTACCTGTGTGTGCAAAGACAGCTCCCCAGAGCACTGCAATGGTGATGTTAGGGCCTTTGTGTGTGCAAAGACTGCTCCCCAGAGCACTGCAGTGGTGGTGATAAGATACCTGTGTGCAAAGACTGCTCCCCTGAGCACTGCAATAGCCATGTTAGGGCATCTGTGTGTGCTTATTTTGTTTATTTTCCTCTCCTGTTTTTGTTCTTGAAAAAGATTCTGATATGGTTGCTATCAATTCTCATTTGAAGAAACAAGGACACTGGTATTAATAATGAAACAAAAGTACTCCATTTTACTCTCTGTGGTCGGCAAGAAGTTTCACATTTCACTCAACTCAGAACTCCACATTTTACTGATGTGAAAGTATGTGGTTTCGTGATAGCCAAGTTCTTCTAATATTTAATTTTCTGTTGTTTCTTACTTGCAATTTACAGTAAGTGAATCCCAACTTTTCCCCTTTGTCAAATCGCCCATTTGCAAAACAACCAGCTACCTCACACGTGGCACGTCCCATGAAAATTAATCAGATACACACTTAGACCGTTTGGCTGAGCTCCACAGCTCAGCTCTGAATGAGAGTGACTTTTCTCTTTGGAATGCAGAAAATGCATGTTCTCTAGAGAATGACAGGAAAGACAAATCCCACCTTGGGCACCTCCTGTAAGCCTTCAGAGAGAATTTAAATGGAAAAAGCATGGCTCATCAGTCTGTCTGTCCACGAGAGAGAAGCCCCCACGCTCACTGCCTTCACGATGATCTGACTATGACACACATGTCAGCTCTGCACCGCTCTCCAGGAGCTCAGTCAGCCTGGGAAGGCTGTGAGGAAATGAGGCAAAGCTGTCTCCTGTCATCCATGAGGCAAAACAAGCTCAGAAAGAAGCAAGTGCTTCACTGAGCCACCACCAGCAACAGGTGGGAAGACTAGGCACTCAACCCAAGCTTCGCCAATGAGGGAAAGGCTCTTTCCACTCTTCTCTGTCTGGGATAAGCAACCTAGATGTCTGTGCATGTGCTTCTATCTGTGACTCTTAGCTGCTGCATCCTGACCCACCATGACTCTGTAGACAATGGTGAGGCAACTAGCGAATGCCCAATGGCACCAGTCTAGTCATAGATGCTGGTTCACTGCCTGGGCGATATCAACAGTTGACTGTCTGCATTGTCACCAAAGTTCATCAACTGTCAGGTGTGTCACAAGCAACTTGCTGCAAGTAACTACTAAAGTCCTAAAGTTCCAAATGATTTGTTTCTTCTTAGAAAATGGTGCTCTACCTAAGTTATCCCTGTAACAGGGTCGCTCTGTTAAGTCAGTGGAGCAAAAAGATGAGTTCCAGATTCTTCTACGGTGAATCCTTGCTTTGGCTTGCCAACCTTCTATCCTAGCCCATAGTATGTTTAATATAAATGCTACCCATCCTGAGTGTCTTGGATGAATCAAGGTTGAGAACTACTTCTGTACATGGTAGGTACAGGGTGATCAGCAATGCTTTTCTGGAAAGGCAAGAAAATATCCAAATTCCATGTAGATTGGAAAAAATCCTACTCTTGGTACTGAATGTGTTATATGGATTGATACTTGGCTGACAAAATTTAGAATGTTCTACTTATTACCTCTCATTGCCTCACTGGAAAACTGTATCCAAATTGGGAATAAGAGTGTGACCCCATTTCCCAAACACTCTCTCTCACTCTGTCTCTCTGTCTCTCTCTCTCTCTGTCTCTCTCTCTCTCACACACACACACACAGAAGAGTAAGATTAGTACACAGCGTACTCAATGCACAAGATAACTTATTCTAACAGCACTTAAGAAATAAACAGCTTTTTAAGTGTCAATGAAGCAATCTTAAACATTACTGTTAATAGTTGATCTCACAGAGGCAAATATGCATGGTCTCCCTCGTGGTCTGCAAGCTCCCTGTAGAAAAAGCACACTTATTCAGGTGAGTATTTAATGGGCACCTCCAATGTGCAAGGCATTGATGTACCAAGTGAGGATCTGGAGTGTGCATCCCGAGAGGAAAGGTAAGACTATTGCTTCTCATTCTACCCAGAGGTGTAGAGTACCTACATTGGGGTCTCACCCTGATACTCTCAATTTCATGAGTTTGAGAGGAAGCTTGGACAGTAGCAGTTTTAAGGAAATTCTGGTGATCCTGACAAACCATGGGGATTGAGAGCCATTGGTACACATGACTTTGAAGGTTGCTGGGCACTCTGATGACAGGCCATCCATGTGGCCTCAGAAAACGATGCTTAATCTCTCTGAGCTCCCATGTGCTTTATCCATAAAACGAGAGACCTCTTTGCTTATTACAGGAACTCCGTAACATATGTAATCATAGAGAGAACCTAGTACATGGGAAGGGTGCAGTGTTTGCTGTCACCTACTGCAAAGCAAGAACATAAAGAAAATTTTAAGCTATTTGGCTAGAATGTGTTTCATAGTGCCACAGCACATTTAGCTAATACGCATCGTTAGCAGAGCCCCTACCATCAGAAATTACGGTATTTGCACTGGGGAGGTGGCTGCTACCTGGCCTAAGCAGGGAGCTGAGGCATCCAAGCAATGTTCCACTGGTGGGGGCGGTACTGAGGGGGGGTGGGGGCAGTGCAGTTTCTGGGCAGCCCTTACTCCTTTTCACCCCACCCTCACTACATTCCCTAGTGCCTATTTCTAAAGTCGCCTTTTCTGTTGATAAACCTCAAAGCTTAATTTTATTTGAGAAATTTTTTTTTTTGCTTTTAAGTAACAGGTGGATTGAAGAATATTTAAGTTGACTTTATATTATGCATAAATATTTATATTTTATCTAAATAACTACGCCGTAACAAACTTCGTGTCAGTCAGATGTTTGGAACTGTTAGAACTGGGGATACCTCTCCCCATGGCAAGTTTCCCTTGGCATAAAATGTACTGGAGTGGTTCACTGTTGGAGGAGGAAGGGAGAGTGTGACCTTCCTCGTCTGCTTTGTACTCCCCTCCAGTTCCAGCTCTGTCCTAGGGACCAGGCACTCATAAGGTGGGGTGGAGGTCCTAGACTTGATCTGAACACATTTAGGGTAGGGCATGATCAAAGTTCTCACTTTTCTTTCCTCATCTTCACTGCCCCTGGAGCTAGGTGGATTTTCTCTTATTGACAGAGTATTTGGTAGGGAAGGCAGGAAAAAAAAAAGGCAAAATAAAAACCACCCCTGCCCTTTGCGTCTCCTCCCCTATCTGGTAACAGCAAGAAACCATCAACACCAACAAGTTTCCATGTTCCTTTTACAACCAAAGGGAATGACTTTTAATATAACCAAATGTGGTGTTTTAGTAAGTTTTTGATAATGTACAGTTTCTTGTGAATTTAAATTTATTTCTTTCTATACTTTTAGGACCAATCCCATTTTTAATAAGGTTCAAAAAAAAAAGGAAAAAAGTTTAGAGGAAAAAAAACCTCACTTTTGCCATGTGATGTTCCACAGGTGCGGCTGTAGAAAGTGCTTGTCATTGAATAAATCCACATTTGATAGAGACTCCAAAAAAAAAAAAAAGAACGCAGAAGATGCAAACTGCATGCCAAGCCAGGTCTTCAGATGGGTTCTGTCTGGAGCACACAGGGTGAACTTTGAAAGGATTCTACTGCCATTTGGAAGAAAGTTTGGCATACTGCGTGATATCACAGGTTGCATTCTTCCCCTTGTGGTGTTTTCAAAACATTTAAATAATTAGACAACCTCTGATTTTTAAACAAATGATTTTACAGAGAACCTCACGGAAATGAATCCTGCATGGCAGTAATTGGCAGGCCTGGACCGCTGCCACCTCTTTCCGAGGTGGTCCTTGCCCGCTTCCTTCACCCCACCACATCCTGAAGCTCTTTCCCCACTCATGAGCAGAGTGAAGCCAGGAGCCAGGCCCACACCAGTAAACATGTGCACTACTACCTGAGGAGAAGAACAAAATAGTCCCCGTCCTCAACACTATGCAGGGAGGAAAGGTTGCACTGGACAAAGTGCCTTATGTTTCAAGATTCTCCTTGCTTTGCAGGCATCTGACCTCACACATCCTGGTGCCAAAAGAGAACTCTGCAGACGTGTGCTCCTTTAATCCCAAAATTCTGTGAGGCTGTTTTTCATTATCACCATTTCCGAGAATAGGGAAACTGAGCCTTGCAATGGGTAAGCAACAACCCTCAGTCACACAATAAACAGAAGGGTCAGGCTGACACGCCTTTGATTCCAGTACTCAGGAGGCAGAGGCAGGTGGAACTCAGGGAGTTTGAGGCCAGCATGGTCTACAGAGCAAGTTCCAGGACAGTGTATTATACACTGAGAAACCCTATCTCAAAAAACAAAAAACAAAAGAAAAGAAAAAAAAAGAGTCTAACTGGTGGGCCTCAAAACCAAAACTCCAACTCCTGTAGGAACAGGACAAGAAAACCATTGGGCAGGGGCAGAATCCATCACCAAGAGACTCTCATCCATGTCACTAGTACTGCTGCTATCTGTTCATGCAGCCCAGCCATTCAGGCCTTAAGAAAGCCTCAGATAATGTCATGAACCCTGCTCTGCTCCTGTCTCACCTCATCTGAAAATACTATTAAATCTGTAGGTGAACTGATTACAAACATAAAATATCACTGTGTTCATATGCATAACTGCTTTTATACTGACGGATCAAGATCAATACCGAATAGACTAGAACACACTAAGACTCATCTCAAATGTTCTTTGCTGAAACCTCTTTCTGTTCCCATTGCCAGAATTCACTGCCTCCTTATGGTAACATTCCCACCAAATTAACCACGTCTTTCATGCTCCCACTAGTCGATGTGAAACAGTCTAGCTATACAGGCCACGATGGCCATGAACTCTGTCCTCTAGGCCTTGCCTCTAGAGTACTCGGTTTACAAGCAAGCAATCACCCTGCCAGACAACATCTGTGTTTATTCACTGTGGGTTCTGACTCCAGATGATCCCCACAACCCACGCTGGGCACAAGCCATGCAAAGTCAGATGTTCAATAATGGGTTGCTGAATTGAGAACAACTGCAAAATAAAGGTGGATTCAGCATATAATTGGCCATTTCTAAGGGTATTCCCTCAAGTAAACATATTTTCCAAACAAGGGCAACACAGCCAGATGTCTGTAGGACGCAGAGATAAATATTTTAAGTGTTTCCACATCAAAGAAATCATCGTATATTGGAAGGAACAAAGGCCCAAAAAAATAACCACAATCAACTTTACACACTTAAGGGAGGGGAACCTCAACTGAAGAACTGCCTACCATCAAACTGGTAGTGAGGCATGTCTGGGGGCATTTTCTTGACTGCTAATTGATGTAAGGAGAGCCCAGCTCACTGTTGGCAATAGGCCATGAGCCTGCACAGTATAGAAAAAGTAGCTGCCCCTGAGCCTGAGGCCCAGCAAGTAAGCAGCTCTCCTCCACAGTTTCTACTTCAAGCTCCTTCCTTGGTGTCATGTGATGATAGACAATAACCTATAAAATTAAAAAAAAAATCTTTCCTCACCAAGTTACTTTTGGTCATGGTGTTGATTATGATAATATAAACCAAATAGAACAGTATGGGAACAAACTAACAAAAAAGTTTATCAAAAAGGAGAATTTTCTTGGTATTTCCCTATAAATTTAAGGTCAATTATAATATATCCACCTAAGTAAATGTGCAATTTCTTTCTCTGATAATTTGCTGACATTTCTTTTTGAAGTTGCTGACATTTAACGATCAGAAGAGCTGTTAAGAAAGGTCTCAGCCAAAATGGGGAATTCAACTTCTTTCTAAAGGAAGTTTAAGAGACAGCACCTTTGTACTTCAGGGCTCCTGGAAGACTGACACTTCTGACAATAACACTGCCAAAATGAAAGACGCTCAGGGTATCTCAAGTCTACAACCACCGCTAGGTGCCAGGATTTATGCTATGCTCTCTGGAGAACAGAGCTCAACCTGCAGGGGAGTAACAGCAGCTTACTGGTCTAGGAGATGAGATTAATATGCAATGGGTTAGGGAGATAGTTTTATGGTTAAGAGCACTTACTGTTCAACCACAAAGACAGGCGTTCAAATCCCTGCACTCATATCGGATGATGCAAAAATGCATGTAACTCCAGCTCCAAAGGACCCCATCTCCTATTCTTGCCTCTACAGGCACTTGTGTGTAGAAGTACACAAACACACACACACACACACACACACACACACACACACACGATTCTTTAAAGAAAAAAACGTAACTTTGTGGCAAGCATCCAAAGGAGGTATGGACAAGACAAAAGGCTATATGAGATTCAAAGGGAGGAACACTCATGTAAGTTGTGAGTTTCATTATAAAGGGGGCATGATGCTACAAAAAGAACATGAAGCTGAATAACTTCACATCAGTACCATATTCTGTTGGTAAGTGAGTAACAGAGTTCAAACAACTGACAGCCTACCCTTTAGAAGCCATCTTCACAAAGGCAGCCTAGATAATATAGTCCTTCCAGGGTACTACAAAGAAACACAGGCTTTAAACTACCCTCTGAATGGAAGGTACAAGAAGATACAGCTCCTAGTATCATTTTAACTAGTTTCCCATCTCATACATTTCCAACCAGAAGTCCAAAAGCATTAGATCTAGTAACTACACATAACTACACCAAACTTGATGCTGTCATTCAAATCGACACAACCTTAGCTGACTGACTCAATGTCACTTCCTTGCAAAACGGCTGCTAAGCTCCCACATCTCAAGGAATGGCTAAAGACAGACAGGTAAGAGTGGATTTGCAGCAAGGTGCTCTGTCTATTCTGTGGCACAGAAAGGATAGGATTAACTATAGGTCTAGACACCATTTTTCAATACAGGTCCTCTTTATTGGCAAAGTTAGAATGTTATTTCCAAAAAGAAATGATTCCAGCGTATCTTCTCAGACACACGCTCCTTTTCAAGTATTCGCCAACCTTGTCTGACAAAAATCAAAGTCTGTAAGGAGTACAAGGAAAATCCAGGTTAATAGCAACTGGCTGTGAAGA
The DNA here is from genome assembly GCA_004026605.1 of Ondatra zibethicus. Taxonomy (NCBI): domain Eukaryota; kingdom Metazoa; phylum Chordata; class Mammalia; order Rodentia; family Cricetidae; genus Ondatra; species Ondatra zibethicus. Next base: position 73,726 of record PVIU01004784.1, on the reverse strand, counting down.
TCAGGTAAATTGGGAACCTCAGATTAGAACTTCTGATCTGTTCATTATTTGGTGGGACTGTCACCTCTTTTGTCTCTTTTGAGAGCTGTTTCTGCCTGCAATGTGCTTCTCCTGTCTCTACCTGGTGACATATATTAACCTTCAAGATCTATTCCAAGAATCACGCAATTCCTCTGATTGCCAAACAATCCTCCTTCTTCTTTCTGCAGTCCTTTACACTTTCTTAAAGTGTATGAATTGCAAATCTATGCTTCCTACACCTCCCATTTGACTGTGAGTGTTTAGAGATCAAAGCAGGGGTTCCAATGCATTTACTCGTGAATTAATACATCCACTCACCAAATCTGTACCGGGCACCTATAACACACCAGATAAAGTAAAAATCAAGGCAACATCTGTGCTCCAGGTTGATTTCTATGGTAATTGCTTACGTGCTGTCTCCTGTACTTTATGTACTGTCTGAGAGAAGAGATGGTAGCCCAATATGGACAACATGGACCACAAAGGCAGAAAAAGTGACCTGACCTCTGTTCTGGTATGTTCTTGCCACACAGCACACATGTGGGCACATGGTAGGCAGTTGACTGTTTAAAGAGTAAAATAAGAACTAAACCTTGGAATAAAATCACATAAGATGAATTCTATAGCAGAATATCTTTGTCATTTCCTTCTTCATTCTTAATTGTGCCAAAATGAATTCCTACCCAGAATAGAGCGTTGTTAGCAAAGTTACAGTTTAGCATGATTGAAAAAAAAAGGAGGGGGGAGGCTTTCAAACCTATGGGAAGTTAAGAACTAAATGTGCTATGATTTCAGAAGCCATTACTATTCTGGGCTCACTTGTGAGTGTAACAGCTGTCCTGGCATAAGATATTACAATAGCTATCTTTCTCAGCTTCCTAGAGCTTACTAAAGTTTGAGGAAATGTTCTTCGTTTCAATGATTTATTAACCTTTCTAGAATGTACCTTGTGGAAAACACCAATGTGCCTTTGGGGTAAAATTGTGTAGGGAATTAGACTTGGGTTAGATTAAAGATAAATAGGGAAAAACCCTCATCATGCCAAATTTCATAGTGATGTTTACACATCCAATCTTTTGTCCATATGCTTCAAGCTGCCTTTATTATGTTCACATCAAACCCTCTAGTCTCCCGAGAAAAGAACTGAAACCTGCGCTGTCTGCAGGGTTCTTTACAGGGTTGAGTTGTTCTAAGGTCTGAAGTGGAAAAGCTGCTAGGCAAGCACAGAACAAGATTTTGAAGTTCTCTGCATGTTTTCTATGTTGTTGACTGCAGAGAACAAGAGCCAGCGAGTCAAGTAAGTCTCTGGTCCACGTGCAAGACTTGTAAACTTGAACACATCCTCCAGGGATGAAACTGGGACTGAGAGTGCACGGCAAGGCCGATGGGAAGATAACACAATATGAGAGCAGCTTTCCCAGACACAGGCGAGAACTGGCTTCATCAATGGCTCATCGGTGACCTCAATTCTGTCCAACATTTGTTCATTACCATACATCTAACATTCTGAAAATACTGCAATATGTTTGTTTTAATTCAATGGATTTGAAGACAAGGCCTTTGGGCATATCTGCAAATTTTCCACTTGACATAAACAATTTTTTTTTAATTCCATGTCTCAGTGACTGATTGCTAGCAAAATGTTAGTTGGAATGATATTACCCAAAATGCATTCTTCTAAGAACATCCTGTGAACTTTATAGAATGGGTGTTCCAGTCAGTTCTGAACATCCTTTTGGATCTTGTCATTTCCACTTTCTGGTTCCCATGAGCTTGTGCCCATGATGCTCTAACGTAACCGAGGTTTATCCATGAAAATCATCCATTGACCTGGAAATAGATGGCTGACATGAGCCACCATAGACAAGGATATGAGAATCAACATATACAAGTCACAAATAATGATGGAAAACCACAAATGAGTTACACAGGTAAGGACAGTAAGACAGTTAGGTGGTGGGAGAACAGACAAAGACAAGGACAAGCAGGTTTGCAAGATGCTACACAGACATGCAGGGAGACAGGAGACGGATCCAGGAATCTCAGGACTGCAACAGCAGACTGCCTCTCTCATAGCTAACCTCTCCCCTAGGTTTTCACAAATACAAGTTTTCAGAGGACTCTCTTCATCTCGGGCCATGTACTAACAGGATGGTAGCTACAATTTTAGACATTTGCACAAGAAGTGCAAGCTTTGGGCAAAGCAATCTGCTTTGCCCTGCCAAAATGAGAAAAGGAAAGGCCTTCCAGAGGTCTATGGGGGCGTGCCTAACACAGCACATTCACAAGATGACTGAATGATTTGCCACTGTTTCTCTAACTAATGTCACCTTAACTAACACAACAAAGGGCACCACATTTCGTCACGAATTTTCTCTACAGATTCAATTCTATACATATGAGCTTTATCCTTCACCGAGCTCTTAGCCAAAAATATTGCTAACTCCAGTCTAATGCATGAGATGATATCAAATACTTCAAATTCCTCTTCTATAAAAATATAGTCAAGTGTCCCTACCTCATTTTAAAGCACTTTCATTCGTGTTAAGGAGCTGTCCTTAGAAAGGAAGTGATATCCTGGTGTATCACAAGGCATATAACACATAATTCAGCATCACACAATTAAAGCACTTTTTTGGAAAATTTTATATGATAGAAAATAATTTAAAATTAACATTGAAAAAGGGGGAAAGGACAAAACCAAATGTGTGTGTGTGTGTGCATGCGCGCACGTGCCATGTAGTTACCTATGTTGACTGGACCAATAGTGCCCCAAAGTACTTGTGTGTCAATTTTCCAAAAGGAACCTTTGTAACCTGTAATTGAAGACTCGCATCCATGACAGACAAGTGTTCAAGAGCACAGAGTGATAGAGGCCGGCCTGACTGCTTCTTAGCTCCCGGCTGTAACACAAGGTCCATTCACTCTGCTCAGAAATGGGGTTTGTTTCACTTTTCTCTAAAAGGACACCGAAACAGTTTCATTCCCTTCTCACCTCACAGTTCTAACATCCTGCTTCGAAACAGAAAGCTGCACATTCTCGCCAGACTGCCCCTTAAGCCTCATGCCTCCTGAAGCCTTGCTGGACTTCTTACTGTTGCTATTGTCAGGAACCCACAGGCCTGTGAGCGTCACAAGGTTATGTGGCCCCTGTTGAGGACGTCTTGGCACAGGTTTTTAAGAAGACACGGTTGCAGTAATCTAGACTGGAGAGACTCAAAAGGCCTTAAGACGACAATCACACCAAGGAGACTTAGTCTGTGCCTCAGCACAGAGGAAGGCAGGCAGCTCAAGTCTAGCTGCTCTCTCAGTATGAGCCACCAAGGCTACTTGGGACGCTTTCCTGTCCCTGTGGCAGGCAGCTCTTTCCATTAGAATTTACTGACGCTGTGTTCCCCACTAAGGCAGTAGGAGAAATTCTACGGTTTTCAAATAAGAACGATGTGACTGCAAAGTTACAATAAGACCTCCACATGGTGTGCACACAGAGGCCAGGGAGGGTCCTGTGCCGGGGGAAGGACAATGGCTTCCTCAGGGAGCAAACTCAGTGTCTGTCTGGTCGGCCCCTTTTGACAAAGAATTAACAGATTCCGAAAACAATCTAAAGGGCCCCTACAGGTGTAAGGGCTGGTTCATTATACAGAGAACATGTAGAGAAAAAGGTTCAGTCTGCTGAGGGCTTCAGTTCAGAAGAAACGGTGGGATCATTAGCAAAACACCGAAGCCTCTAGAACAGGACCCTCACAAAACTCCTTAAGGCTAAGAATTGCCCTGAGTCTGCTCCCGTGGACCAGAACCCACAGTGCACACACAGAGCTGGGTGGATTAAGGACAGACTGTGAGAATCAGCTGAGGGCAGAGCAGCAGCAGGTGGTCAGGATGCTGTCTTCCTCCCCTGTGCCTGCTCTAGCTTCCTCTCCAGCTGGGACCACACCCGATTTATGACCTTTGTGGCCGTCTGACTTTTCCCGTGTTCACAGAATGTCTTTCTCTTTCAGGCACTTTAAGCACTGTATAACTCGGTATGGGTTAAAATTTGATAATTTTTGAACAGTATCCATCAGAATTACCCAAGAAGGGTTTCAAAATGCAAATGTTGTAGTCCACACCCAAAAATGGAGAAAGGCAGAAAGAACAGACTATTGGCTCGTGTTTTGAATATCTAATAGGCATTCCTGTTTTCTATAAGCAATTTACAGTTCCTGTTGCATAGCCTTGATCTATTTGATTATTGATTTGTGAGAATTCCCTCCACTTTCCTCTAACTTTCAAAAACTGGGCCCTGTCAATTAAATACCCTGAACCAAGATTATTAAGGAGATTTCTTACCCTGTGATAGACTCTAAGACGATGCTTGGAAAGGAGACCCAGACCTGATGCTGAAAAGGTCTATCCCAAGTTTGACACCAAGGAATGCTTATTTCTGCATGGGAGCTGACCCATGGACCACAGACCTTGACAGCATTGCACAAGATTTGTTTGCTTAAGTCTCAGCTATCTAAGTGTGGCCTTCATGAGCAGTTGGATCAGTAGATTAGGCAGCCTAAATTACAGACCGAATTATATCAGTGCCTACTCAGAAAACCACGCCCGGTTCCTCGCTTCCCCAAGTTGCCCTGTCGTTCTGTTCCACCCTCCCAGTTTTCCCCTAAAGGAACTGAATTGACACTGGAGAGTGTGGAGGGCAAGAAGCCAGGCAGTATCAGAACATCTCCTACCCTTCTGGCCTTTTCCCTTTCTGCTGGGATCCCTCTGTTCCCCGCAGGAAGGCAGGCAGTGAATGACAGGATTGTCTGGTGTAGAAAGGAAACCAGTCATGTGCAAGTCAGTCCCTTCTCCAAGCCTCTGAAACTTAGCAGACTACTTGGAGCTTCTACTCCCTGATCTGCAAGGTTGGGCGTTTTCAGACGTAGCCCCTTATGGTGGAGGACTTGCCCAAGAGAAAGTCACATGACTCAGGTTGTTGTGTTGCCAAGCCCACTGAGCCGAAAGACTTAAAACCTTTCCACAATTTTAATACTAAGCTCTCTCTGCCTGGAGTCTGCATCAACTTCAACTGGTTTCTAGTAAGTCTGAAAGAACAGTCAGAACAGCAAATGGAACTGGAATGACACTTGGGGGCCAAGGGCAAATGGCAACCCACTGTCAATAAGACGCCTCATTCCCAGTATGTCTCCTGCTTGAACACACTGAATGCTCACTGCCTCGAGCAGCCATGCCTCTGCTGTTGCTCATACTCACGGTTAGCCTGGGACTGCCTTCCCAAGCCCTCACCTGTGCCTGCCCCAGCCCCTCACCTTCTCACATGCAGCCAGTTTCCAGAGTCTCTTTGTTCTTTAAATCCTCACTACATACCATCTCTTCCAAGTTTCTGTCCTGTCACTGAAATCATATAGACATTTCAAGTTCGACACAAATCCGATGGTCTACAAGCGGGAACTACTGAATTATCCATGACTGAACCCATTCGTCTCCAAGTCAACTTCTTCAGCCCTCTTCCATTTATCCAAGTCACTAAACACATTCCCAAGATCTTATGTGCCAGGTCACAAACTAAGGCATTATATTGATTATCATCTTTCCCAGGAAGAAATTATAATCGTCAGCCTCTAGACAGAACAGGGCTATACCCACAAAGGTTCACCATTCCAAGATCAGCATGCTATTTGGGGTGTGGCCATGAGAGTTCATAGACAGAGGCAGACCAGCACATACAGATAGAAGTAGGCTACTGGGATGCTAATCCAAAACAGGTGCCTCTAGGTTTTGAGGAGGAAAAGAATTGCCACTGGAGGAGTGGGGGCAATACAAGAAGAAGGCAGAAAACAAACGCTCTAATGGGCAGTGCGCCAGAAGAAGCCTCACTGATCAATGTGAACAAAGCCTCCCAGCCCCAAACCGCCTCTGAAAACAGAGGTCTGTAGGACTCTGGTTGTGTCACTAGATGAATAACAAGCCCTGAGGATTGCTAGAATTACAAGACCCAGACCAGATCCACTCAGATAGAGCTGGAAGCTTTCTAGTAACTCTAACCGTGCATGGGCAATGAGCTCCTCAGAGAAGTGAGTCACTTACTGGAATCCACGCTGCCTACATTACTCAGCTGATATTAATACACCCACTTGTTCATTAAAGTTTAATTGGAGTTCATGTGAATTGGTTTCACTGGATACTTAATCAAAGAGGACTGTTTGTGTACGGACTGTGCCCATGCAAAGATAGAAAGACAAGTCCTCTCTTGCCTCCGCACACATCCACTAGGACAGGACAATGACTTATAAGGAAGAGGAGGGACAGCTGTCTAGGCTCAGCCCAAAACAAGAGTAAATAAACCATCCTTTGTTCCAGTCTGTACCAGGCACAGACTCCAACACCACAGCAAGACTGGAAATCAGCCAGGACTCAAATGCGAACACCTAAACTGGAACTTGTTCCTTCTAAAGCCTTTCTGGAATTCAGTAACAGGGTTGCAAGTCTCCTTTGCACCTCCTGGGCACCTGTCTTCCAGCTGTATATCTTTATTTTTAAAATGGGTGGATAAGAAAATTAACCATCATTCAACATAATCACACGGTTCTCCTGTGCTGACAAGCAAAGCATGAACACAATCCCAGACGCCTATTTATACAATCGGGGCCATCAGTACCCTGTCATTTCTTATCGGATATCTCACTAATCAACATCTTAGGAAGTATAAATTTTTAAAGCTCATAAAACAGGCTATTCGCAAAGTAAGGGAGAAATATATTTCAGGTTTGGTGGCTCTGGTCATGTCACCAAACTTTTCCAAATTGTATTCATCATTAAAGGATGCAAGACAACTTTGCCCCCAAACAAATCAAGGTGAGTTAAAAAACTTGGAAATTTATACTACTTTGATTTCCTAAAGGAACTCAAAAAGATTTTCCACTGAAGTACAGATTGATTTTCTTCATAATCATACTGAGAAGTAATTCAGATACAACATAAAGTCTAGATACAGTTTTTGATAGGCACAGACTTGTATGACCATCACCAAAATCTATCTTAAGAGTATGTTCAAGGTAAAAGAAACCCATACCATCAGTTATCAGTCCCTATCACCTGCCCCAAACATGCCAGCAACCACTAATCTAGAACACACCTTGATAGACTCTGAGCTTTCCGGAGAAATAGAATCATGGAGCATGGTCCTCTGTGACCTCCTTCCACTTAGAACAATGTTTTCAAGGTTTGGGCATGATGTAGTAAAAAATGAGCATTTTATGTCTTTTTATTGCTGAACAATGTTCCATTTTAAAGATGGAAAGCATGTTGATTTTCCACCAATCGACTTTTTAGAATTAAACAACCCCCATCTACAAAAAAGAACAGTGCCTATTTTACACACAAAACCACTTGTGGTTATCTCACAAGACAAGTGACTGAGGAAAGGGCTATGTTAGGTACTTATAACGTGTGGGAAGAGGTGACCGAGCACTCTGCACAAATATGAGAAGAGCAGAAGAGCTGGCTTCCAAGCTCTCACAGTCGGGGTAGACAGATGATGTACTGTAGGAGGAGGGCCTTTTCGTCCCGGCCGCCTGGCTAGCTCAGCCCCGAAATAACCACACAGAAACTGTATTAATTAAATCATTGCTTGGCCCATTAGCTCTAGTTTCTTATTGGCTAACTATTATATTAATTTAACCCATTTCTATTAATCTGTGTATCGCCACATAGCAGTGGCTTACCAGCAAAGCACGTCTATCTCCGGCGGCAGATCCATGGTGTCTCCCTGACTCTGCCTCCTTTCTCCCAGGATCCCATTCAGTTTTCCCCACCTATCTAATTTCTGCCCTATCAACAGGCCAAGGCAGTTTCTTTATTCATTAACCAATGAGAGCAACACATAGACAGAATGACTTCCCACACCAATGTACCCCTAGGCAGGGGCTATAGGCACAGGGTTCTGAGTGGACTACCATGAAATAGACTAGAAAATATTTACCAATATTTACCACCATCTCTCTGCACCCAAAACCCACCTTTTCCGTTTCTAACAATAAGAAGCCCAACAACTTAGCAATGAGCATCATTGTGTGCCATGTACAAAGTGGTGATCAGTACAGGACACCTGTCCTCCAGGAGTTCAGAACCAAACAGCTATGACACATCCAAAACCTGATTCAACAAAAATATGTGAGAAACCCAGAGGAAAGTCCCCCATTGTCCTCTAGTGCCTCCCCTGCCACACTAGCGATTTCATCCCTAAGCCTCTGTGGAGAGGTGGGGGAAGGGGCGCGCAATACACAGACTCCCCTGAAGGTCACAACTATGGTGACCTTGAAAGGCACAGGCTGATCTGTACCTGATGGGTCAATCACACTAAAAAGGATTACTAGACTCCGCAGACCTCAAGAAAAACCACCAAACACAGAAAGTCAAGGAATCAAGAGAGTGAGCCACACAAATGGAAGTGTGCTCTGCCTGCCTCCACCTCAAGAGTGTGACAACGGAACACTCAGGAGCTGCACATAAGAAGCTAGGCAGTGTGAAGGAAGGAAATAATAATCCAAAACACACATTCTCTGCGCTCGACTTCTGGGATACCACTGACTCTGAGGAACTCCCAAAGCATGTGGCAGAGCGAACTTAATCCTTTCCACTACCAAGCAAGCAGCATGCAGAGTCTGAGTCATTAAGAAGTTCAAGACCATCTCTGTTCCTCTGTTCTGCCGTCTGAGGACATGCTGGACTCTCCAATAACAACGCCGTGTAATCAAAACTGGATCCTCGAGTCAGGCTTGGTTGTTTCTTATGTATACAGACATGTAACCTCTCAAGTCCAACTTAACAAAACAGCTTCGTTTCCCCACAAACCCAAAGTAATTAACATGCTCAAGGAGAACTTCTCTCATTTAACACTTCTGCCAGCATGAAACCCTGTGAGGTGCCCATCCAGGTCTAGCATCAGCATGAATGTGCCTCTTTAAATTCATACAGCAGGTTCACACATCCTGTTTCCTAATCACCATGCAAAAAAGGAGTTTTTCCTTCACCTCTCCTGTTCATTAAAGCAAGTTTCAGGAAATACACTGACATTTGATTATTGAGAAACACTTGCTGGTTCAACTGAAAGTCCTAGAGATTTGATTCTATTTATACTTAATTCATAGCCAATTACAGATAGTTTTAAGCAACCTACTTGAAGAAGAAGAGTAAAGGTGAGCATCACTAGGATAAATTCCCACTCTCTATATATAACCTGGTAGCTCTTGGTAAGAATGAGCTCCATGAACTCAAAAGCAGGGTAGCAAAACAGAACCCACCCCAGGGTCAAAGCGCTGTGGGTTTACATCCATCAATGCTGCAAGGAAACTCACTGCACCTCGATGACCCTCTGTGAATTACATAGAAGGGTAGCCCTGAGTTGCCTGCTTCTCAGTGACACCACGAAGCACACAGAAGGAAATGGGTTCAAGTGATTTAGAAACCACAAAGCCCCATACTCCGTGTAAGGCTTCATCTTAATGTCCTTTCCTATAACTTTTTTTAAATGATATTAGCAAAGTAGGCCATTTGAGTAGGTCAAAGAAATGCCCCCGAATCCACATTATCAATTCTAAGAAATCACACACACACACACACACACACACACACACAAACTGCACAGCTGCTGTTTGGAACAATGAGACCAATAAATCACAGGCACCTGAAGAAGCCTCCATCATAGCGTTCACCTCCACAGGACACCTGTAAAACTGCCTACCGTGGCTGGACGATGAGCCTTAATTAGAGTAGGTCATCTCTGAAAAGTTTCTACCCAGCCCCTGGTACTTTCAGTTTGTCAGTGCTTTCTAGAGAAGAGAAATGTCAGGCAGCTCTAGGATAGGACCCAGGCATGTACAGTCCAAAGAAAGAGAGAACCTGCCAAGAAGACCCAGAAAAATACCACTCTCAGCCTATTGCTGGCCAGCAAGCTGACCTGTGGTAGCAACAAGGCAACTTGCCAGCACAGTTTATCAGGCACATAGGTGCGTTTCATCACACCCCATCCCCTGTCACCTAAGGTTTTTTGCTGCTGCCACGATCTGCTGATACCAAAGGTAAAAGACAGAAACACAAAGCTCTCCCAAGGACATTGGTGGCTGTGTAAATGCAACTTCTCCCACCAAAGCTAAACTTGTTCACTGTGCCTAATGAACTGGAAAAGAATCCTATAGGATTCTCTTACCACTAGAGCACAAGGAAGCAGGAAAAGCTAACACTGTAAGGGCTTGTATGTCCTAAATACTATTCTGCATACTTTATTTTAATCTATGTAATCCTCACATGATCCTCATGATCCTAAGGAATTTATTTTACTGATGAGGAAACTGATGCACAAATAAGTTGTTTTCCAAGGTCACATATTATGAAGTATAATGGACCTACAAAAAAAAAAAAACCAGCTTTGGTGGCTGTTCCTTACCAGTACACAAAACTGCTTCCTCTGGGGCAATTCAAGAGCTGCTGGACACTCACTATGAATCATGCACTTCTGCTGGCTCTCATATGCCTTTTTTTCTTTTGTCAAATTTATTTCCATAATGACAGTAGGAGAGAGAATTATTTCCATCGTGGTATTAAGAGAGAAATTTATGGGCTAGGCATAAATACACCTTTGATCCCAGTACTCAGGAGGCAGAGGCAGAGGACCTTTGTGAGTTGGAGGCCAGGCTGATCTACAAAGCAAGTTCAAGAACAGCCAGGGCTGTAACACCTGTCTCAAAAAATCAGAGAGAGAGAGGGAGAGAGCTGTTTGAAGCACACTAAGAAGTATCCTGCCCAGCTTCAAATTCATTGAATACCTAGGCTCCACATGTTGTACTATGGCTCATCTGTCTCCCTGGTCAGTATATTTATTTCCTTCCTTTGCCAAGTGGTGCAATGAGAGGTATAGGGGATGGGGGGCGCTGCAGGGCACCTCTGCTATTTGTCAGGTGTGTGAGAAAGTCAAATCACTTAGGCCCTCCTCTCAAAGCTTTCTCATCTACACACTGGGAACAAAACCAGCAACTACGGCTCCCAGTTTTTACAACAATTAAAAGAGATGATGCGTGCAGCATACCAAACTGTCTGGTACAGAGTAAATGCACCACGGATGCTCACTCAATGAGTAGCTTAATGCAACGTGAAAACCCAATGTCCTAAGAAAGCATCTTAGCTGAGCTCCTATTATACGATAGGTCCTCAAGGAGGAAAACGTTATCCATTTATTATTGCTATCCCTTCTGAAAGGAGAAACGCGTCTTCAGTCCTCTGTCCCTAACTGAGTTAGTCAATAAACCCCAAGTGGCCTGTACAAAGTCTCACATCAGACTTTTCAATTGATGATGATAGTCTTTCCTGGAACTTACTGAGCAAACAAAAGATATAAGATGCTCCAATAGCTTATCTTAAAGTTTACGAGCTTCAATTGCCCATTTTAACCAAAAATTTTATCTTCAATTTGAAAATTATTACCATAATTTCAGCCTAAACCACACTAAAAAGCATCAATTTCATGTTCTTTTTCATTTTGGATACATTTCTCAAGAAATACAGATGAAAAGTAACTTCTAAATCCCCACCTTTGAAAATTCGATCCATCTGCTCTGAAAAGCTGAGACGCTACTTATAAAAACCATTTCTCCTGTACCAGGCCCTTGCCAGGTGGCAATCACCACTACTCTGCCGAGTCATTCAGAGAGTGAGAGCGATATACATGGCCAGAGACCGAGACTTTAAAGACAGAGAATGGAAGACACTTGAGTTGAGAGAAACTCGTGCGACACAATTACCTAAGGAAACACAAATGAAAAAGGAATTCAAGATGGCTCAGTAAGCCCAATCAATGCCTGTCACACAAGCAAGACGACTTGAGTTTGGAACCCCAGCACCCAAATACAAACCAGGTATCGAGGCACACTGTCTGTAATAACAATAGAGTAACAGACTCAGGCGAGTCCCAGAGGCTCGCTGAACAACCAGTCTAGCCAAATTAGTGAGCTTCAGTCTGAATGAGAGACCCTGTCTCAAAAAGGAAGTTGTGCTGACAGGACCTATGGCCTTTGTGTGCGCCCACAGGGATGAGGGTAACCACACACATATGCACACATGCATATAACACACAAATACAAAGTAAATTTAAAGCTTTTGGAGGGGGAAAATATATGTGGATAGATATGTTTGCGCACAGATATGCATATATATGTATATATATATATATATACATATACACACACAAGTCTGTGTGTAAAGATATGTTTATGTATATTGCCTGCCTGTCATTTGGTCTGTCTATGTATGTGTGCACAGAACAACCTAATGGGATACGGCCTGCTAAAAATCCTACATCATACAGCAGGGTAAATAATACCCAAGCCAGGAACTGGGGGCAGTGACGTGAAGCGTCACCATGCAGAGGTGTGACCACAGAAGAGCTCCTGAGCAGCTATGCCACTGAAATGCCCCAACTGGCAAGACCGATTTCAACTCAATTCCTTATTTCTAAGAATGGAGGCCTCACAGAACTGGTATGAAATTCAAGCAGCAACACATATTTGAAAGTGTTTTGGAAATGTCTGTACAAACAGGAAGGGACATTTCTACTCATTTGTTTCAATGCCTGGGAGAGCAACATCTTGTCTGAGCCAACATGCCTCAAGTGGGGTTTATTCCCAGCCCAGCCTGCATTCAGCAAGGGAGGACGGGATGTGGACAATTTTCCAGAGAGGCGAATCTTTCTAATTCCTCTATTATTTCTAAAACAAAAAATGAAAACTCTTTTTTCCCTCTTTTTGTTTTTCCAAATAAAAATAAATTATAACCCTTACTTGCTAATAAATGCAGGCTGGAGCTGTCCTTAAGTAAAAGCTTTTGATAACAAATTGCCTGCACTAACTGCTATTTTACTGCTGAATTTTTTATTGTTGCTTAAGCACGGCAATTATGCTAATAAGCCTGGGAGGATGGTACATAGTGTATTGAATCTGACAGATAAAATACTCAATAAAATGCTAATCTCACCTGAAAATTGGAATCAGACAGTCTTATTAGTATTTATGGATATAGCATCCGAAACATGATTTTTTAAAGATAGATATATATGAAATCGATGTCTCCAAACACAGCCTGCCATTTCTAGGCCTCTGTGTGCTGAAATTCAAGGTGACGACTACTCATTACCTTTGCCTTGCTTCTTGTGGGAGAAACAAGAGCTTATTGGACGCTTGTGTCACATAAAGAATCCAGCGGATTGTTTTCCTTCCTCCACCTGCCTCCGCTTCCATCATCGCCCCCTCCCAAAAGAGGGAAGGTAAGAACTGCCTGTCAGAGCAGAAAGAAAGGCAGATTTGACAGCAACAAGAACCGTTTGTCAAACCATCTGGTTCTCTCTTCACCTGACAGCAGGGAGGAGTGATGTGTTAGAAAGAACAGAGAACCACGGATTAGAGTCTTGGCTTCTAGTCTTGACTTTGCTATTTCCTCAACAAGTGACCTTGCTAGACCTCCACTTGTCAGAAGGAACCTTCTGCCAAGCAGTGACTATGTCTCTGTGAGAAACACATCTCCATGGGTTGCATCAAAAATGGGATCCGAGGTCAAAGAGATGGCTCAGTTGGTAAAGGCACCTGCTTCCTAGCCTGACCACCTACGTTCAGTCCCCAAGACCCACAAGCACGGAAACAGACTCCCTCTCTCAAGCTGTCCTCCAACCTCCGCATGTATGCTTTGGCACACAAATGAACATGGGTACACATACAAGTTGGGGGGATTTTTTTTAAAGTGGGGCTCTCAAGGTTATGGATCTAGGACAAGTGAAACACTGGAACCGTGGTGGGTGGAGGCTGGAGGAAAGCTAAATGTCTCCAGCGCAAACTCACATGGTTCCCTTTGAATCAAATAAATATCCCCAAAATGGTGCCAGCTTAAATTCAGGGACCACTTTCCAATTGCCCTCAGGTTTAACCTGATTTTCTTTTTTGGAATCAGAACATTTATTCAGGGAGGAAGCAAGATATAAGTTGCTTCTTTTTCTTCTAGCTTTGTGTGCTAAGGGAGCAGGGCATGTATAAAACACGTACAAGTCAACTTCTGAGAGCTGGCTCTCTCCTTTCCACCATGAGGATTCTGAGGCTCAAACTCAAGTCACCAGGCTTACCGACACACACCTTTACCCACTGAATCATCCTACTGGTCCATAGCTACCCCTCTGAAATAGCTTGAGCTCTAAAGAGTAGAATATTACATTTAAAATAAAATTCTCCTTGATTTCCACATCAACGTCATATAAGGCAGTAAGAGAGAGAAGAATCTAGAAGTGACCATGGCCATGGAAGGGAAGGTTCGGAGACTGTCAACCATGCAAAGTGGGTGGGTTCTAGGGTTAGACCAAGAAGCTTAGCCTTCTGACTAATTTTAGTGTGCTGCCAAGCACACCACAGGGTCACCAGTGTGCTGACTCATTCAAACCTGAATAGCCAAGGAAGGAGTCACTGGCACACGTGGGGGAGGGGAAGGAGAGCCTCCAGATCTGAACAGTACCAACCAAAGACTTCTCCCACCTTCTCAATGATTCAGGAGCTAAATAACCCTGTAATTTCTGTCTTCTTCTGTGAAAGACCTAGGTGTGGGGGGGGTGGGGGGGTGAACAGGTTCACAATTGTGGCATATTGTGACAAGATGTGGCATAGATCTGAGTCCAGGTCATTCCAAGGCCCTTAGAGAATCCCCTCCCCCTCGATGTTCTCCCTTTCCTCTTCTAACCAGTACGTTTTTTGTTGTTTTTTCAAAACTAAGGGAGTTCTGGGCCACTAGCAGCAAGCATGGGAGAGCTCACCAATCTCTCAAGCTGACGTACTCATGCAGGCACAGGTGAGCTTAACAAAAATAATAATTATTATTATTATCAAAGGGCTAGAAACTCAGCAATTCTCCCATGACAACACAGTAAGCTAAGAAATTCTAGACCTAAAGGGTTCTTATTCCCTAACTTGGAAATAATAACTTGGGCAGACGATGCTGATGGCAGGCCTTTGCCAAGGGTAGAGTAGAACCACACAGTGGGTAGATTCAACCACCACACCCTAAAGCAAGTCGTGTATGTGGGTATGTGTATAGACATACACATGTGTGTATACATGCACACATGCATGCACTCACAAGCACACAGCTCTTGAACAAAGGGGGAATATGAGGGCCCTGCCATGTTCTACAGACGTGTACAACTTCCAAGCGCTGGTCAATTCTTCGCTTCCACAACTCAAATGTGGGGAAAGAGAATTCAAGTCCACCCCCCCTGAATCTTATTCATCCATACTCAGTTTGCAAAACACTGCCAGGACAAACTTACCACATAGAAACCATCAGCCTCCGATTTCTAGGAGGCCACCTGAAGCGGTGGCATGCACTTGTCCAGTCCACACAGGCCTCCAGACCCACATCCAGGCCTCCCAGCACCACAGCATTAGGTATTTTGTTGCTGCTGTTGTTCATTTGTTTCTTTTTGTTCCCATTTGACTATGCTACCTCTAAATTACCCGTTGTTACCCTGTTTTAGGAAACAAGCACAGCAGAAAGTCAGCTCTGAACTGAGACATCTCCCAACAGAGGAACGACTCAATTCATACTTCGAGGAATAGCTTCTGGGAAAGCAGAGGAGGTGATGCTATCAAATACTGAAACTTCAAACTCCTACTCATAGCTGCCTGGGGGGCAGGAAACAGGGCAGAAGTCCTCTCCCTCGGCATCCTCCGACCATTGCTATCACTCACAGTCATTACCAAACTTAACTCTTCAGTCAAAGGAAAGCTTTTTCCTAGCTTTACGGACTTGGGTAAGTCCCTGAGCTCATCGGCCCTGTTATTCATACACACTTAACGCACAGATATGCAAACACATACGTGGGGCACGGACTAAAAAATGGTCCCTGCAGAACACTGCAGCTATATGCTGGCTCGATCACAAACTCAGACCTCAAACTTCAGCTTCTTCCTTGGCCTCTTTTCTGCCCACCCTTCCTCCCAGCCCTCACCTGCCACAATTCTAGATCAGGCCTGGCCACTTTTACCTACAGTGAACACTAACTCCCCTCTCCATCACCAGCCTCAACCTTCGCCTACTACCCTTTTCAGATAACACTCAGCCAGGTTCTTCAACAGTTCTTCATCAACCACTTCTAAAAACCCCTCCACCAAAGTTGCTGCCCTTTCCTATGCACGCTGTGGCTTATACCTTCCTAAGATCAGCAACTCTAGGACCGGGCTGGTGCCAAGGTCTGGGATTCTAAAGAGAAACTGAGTCAGAGCAAGGAAATATGGCCACAGAGCTGAAGAGCAGCCAGCACCTGTGAGTATACCACCCCGAGAGGAAGGCCCACCATCCAGAGGCTGACCCTTTGGGAGGGTCGTGCACCAGACACTATTCTAGGACCTGACAGGCAGCCTCTAATCCTTACAACTCAGCACACAAGGCATATTTATCCCTAATGAAAGTCACTGAAATTGCAACTTAAATAGGTTTCGGTATTCAGTTTTGCTGAAGTTGGGCACGTCATTCAAGTACAAGAAGCCTCAGAGCTCAGATGCTCAAGTCTGTACATCTTTGCTATGACACCGCTGGGTTTTGTTCTGTTTTATTTTAATTTTCTTAAGTATGTTTATTCAGCAACAATGATACAGTTTAGAATTATAACAGGCTTTGAAAAAAAAAAAAGCAAGTTTCTCATCGCTTTGAAAACTCTGCCGTGCTACCCTTTGAGACTGAGGGGCAATAAATCAGCATTCACAGAATTCTCCAAATTTCCAACATTATGATTTTAAGGATACTTCTAACACTCTTCACGCTCTATTCTTTGGATAGCCAGTATCTTTGTTTAAAGAGTAAAATGCACTAAGCTTAGAACTTACAAAGAACCACAGCTAACAGGAGTGCAATAAGAAACAATTCAAAATTCAGATCTCCCAGTCTAGGAACAGCAGCAAGATCAGCATTTCTGTAACTGGGTCGGCACCAGGGTCCAGGTTCCAAAAAAGAAACCAGGACAGAGGAAGGCGATATGGCCATGGAGGAGGACTTGTGGACACTGCCCATTTAAGGACGGTATTTTCCTAGTGTTTGAAAGGGCCTGGCACGTTGAGAGGGGCTCCTCTCAAATAAGCCTAGATCACTCACAAAACAACCCTTCCTGATGACTGGCCCCATTTCACAGATCTTCACACATCTCATCTGGTGCGGGCAGACTGGGAACTGTATCCTTGGCTTGTTCTTTCTGTATGGTCCCTGCCGCGTAGATCTTCATTCTCCTTCCATTCTGGGTCAGGAGCATTTAAACATAAAGGATTATTGCCTATGAGTCACTCGAAGCAGCACTCAACTGCCAGTCAGGAGAAGATGTTTCACCGGCAGCAATCTAGTTAAGATCCTACCAGTGCTGGTGGGAAGCAGATTTATCGAGGACACCGGGGAGCAGTCTGACCCTGGACTATTGCCAAAGGCCAGACTCATAAAACAAAGCTGTAATTTCCCCAATTTCACAAACACAGCACCTTGGCTGTGTCTGCTTTCCTGGCAATAGGGTGAACACGCAGTCTTCTAAAGGAGATAAACGACCGGAGGCCAGGAAGCACCTCAGTGGCAGATGTGGGTTCTGAGTTCCATCCCTGCAACATAAATGCAACAGGGAGAGGGATAAAACTCAAAGTCAGACACCAGGAGGTCGTCATGCAAACCACTTCCTCCCTCTAAAGGGCAAATGTTTCTGATAAAAGGGTGACCTCTTAGGAACCTGAGTGCTGGAGGACAGAAAATGTTCTCACCTAACTGCAGCAGCCCAGTATCCAGAGCAGGCATGCATCTGTCTCCCTCTGCACTGGAGAAGGAAGTGAGAAAAAAAGACTAGCAGCTGCTATGTAGAGCTCGGTCCCTAAAACAACTTCCCAGAGGCCTTTCTCATTCCCTGGGCTTCCTGTCCTTAACCCTCTCCACCTCAGACTTCAGCGGTGTAACACAGCATACCTTCAAGGCCCCCACTGAGCCAGGTTGGAAAGGTGCGAGGTGCCATCAAAAACTCAAGGGCTCCTGAAAGCACAAGCAGGTATTATGGGTCGAAGGTGGAGGAACTGCTCCAAATGGAAAGCTAAGGCTCAGGAGATGTGGGAACTGAGAGGGCATGAAGGAGTTCCTGGAAGAGATGGCCATCTCCTGAGATAGAGCATGTGAAGAGGTGGTGTGCAGAGAGAAGTTAGAGGCAGGGCTATCACTCCAATGAGGCTGCCAAGGAAACACAAAACAGGATTCTGACAGAGGTTCTGAGCTCACTGCTCTTGGGATTAATGGAGATGAAGTCTATCCTTCCAGCTAGCCTGAGGAAATAAATGTATACAAGCCCTTCTCCTGCCAGCCTGCATACAGGGTAAGAAACTGAACAATTCATGTATTGATCATACCCTGCCATGGTTTCCTAGGCTGCAGAGTTGATTCACGTGACTACAAAACAGAGTCCTGGTTTTAAGCCCAGACAACACATCTCCACAATGTCCAGGGTTCCAGATAAGGAAGGGCAGTTAGTCATATTAGTGGGGAACCTGGTAATACAGAAAAGAGACCAGACGGCCATAGCCTACTTCTCCACGGGTCCATCGCGTCAGAAATGGCTGGTCATTGAGATTCATGTTAAGTCGGCAAGAGCTTTAAGTCTGTAAGAAAGACAGTAAGATAAGTAGAAAGCAAAGGAGGGACAAGAGAGAATAGACAGAAAGGGGTGGAGGAGACAATTTGGGTTTGGGACAGACAATTTAAAAAGTGTCAAAGAAAGGAAAAGGCCAAGTCTCCCAAGGCACAGGTGTGAGAGTTAAAATAGTTTACACTGTGCTTGTGGACACAGGGATGACGGTACACAGGTCAAACAGCACTGCTACTCTAGGTGACAGTTCAACATGCAGTCCCGATAGGTCATGCAAGAAACAAAGGATGCAACTTCATATAAATGATTTCGGAAGCTACTCAACCAAAATATGTTAGGTAGGAAAGTGTTCTGGGAAACTAGACACATACCAAATTGTTGATGATGATTACTTCACGAAAGAAAAAATGTATAGATGAATGTAGGGTTAGTAAACTGCAAAAATGGTCATTAATTCTCCTCCTCCCTGAATCTTCCCTGTATATTCCTGAAACATGACTTTAGATCTTGTCTCACGAAGACACACGTTCTCTCTCTACCATATTACTACTAACCAGTACACATGAACCCACAAATTCAGCCACTGTCTATTAGATAACTCAGTTGACATGTTCCTACCTTATCCATAACTGTATTAAAGACTGTTGAATGTTTAGTGCATCCAAATACCTTCTGAAAAATAATAACCATAGCAACATTGATTAAATGCTTAATGTAAGCACATTATCCTTGAAACACTTCATATAAGCTTCACGGATGCCTTTGTAGGTCCCATTAGCCCTTTGACAGAGGAGAATGCTAAGTCACAGAAATGAAGCCACTTGGCTAAGGTCATGGGGCTTCAAAGCAGAGACTCCTGAGTTTAAAACCCAAGGATGAGCCAGCACTCTCTCCATTCTGTCAGCTCCAATACTGCTGCTAGCAAAAGGTTAAGTGACCCTGCTGAGTCCTGGTAAAAATGGCTTCTCTTCAAAAACACATAAAGCATCTGTGAAATAAGTCATTCTAGAACTCTACCAGGGATCACACTGAAGTCAGCAGATTCGAGACTCCGGATACCTGGTTCTGAACTGCACTAGGAATCACACTGAAGTCAGCAGATTTGAGACTCCAGATACCGGGTTTTGTGATAACTGCTATCTATGTCCTCATCTCCTCACATCTGGCATTTCTGTTGGTTTCCAGGTTTCATCAAAATGACTGGCAGCAGAGCAGGTCCTCACCAGAAGGTAGGTCTCTGTCCTTGGATTCTGAGATGCAGCAGATATGGCCACAGGGCCTGGGATCATTTAGGCAAACAGGAAGGCTCTCTTCCTCTTCCTCATGTGCCATGAGCATCAATTTCTCATTAAGTGCTAATTCTATATCTTGTGGCCCACCTCTCTCTCCTTGACAGAGAGAAAAGACAGATGCAACCTCTGCTTTCTCGCTGTATTCTGGGCCATAACATCACACTTCTAAGGTTAACAAACTGCTAGGCATGCCCACAAAATGACTCCCCCTCCTGGAGCTCACTGGAATCCCACCCAGGCCTGAGGTAAGTTGAAAATGGAAGAATGTGATTGGCTGCCAATTACATCACACAGGCCTGATTAAACTCTTAATTATTTGAATGCCACTTGCTTTCTACACCTAACTCCATAGACACATAAATAACCACAAAGGGAACAACAGAAGGCGACAGTGGTAATAAACTATAGCTCCTGGCCCAGGTAGGAGAGAGGAACCATTTGCTAGAGTCGCCTGTCATTAAGGACCATCCAGTCACCAGGTGGGGACATACAGCTCTCTATATTAAATTAGAGGAATGATTCAAAGGGGACCAGTTTCAGCTGACAAGAGTAAAAAGAAAATCAATTTCAGGTTGCCAGGACAACTAGACTTTTCCTGCAAGAATAAATCTGATACAGCCCTAAAACCTGACAACTAAATGTTTCCTCACATTACATCACATCCCTAAAACCAGTGAGATCATCAAGACTGCTAATTACTTTCTACCATACCCAGAAGATAGAGAATTGATAGTTTTGGCTCCAGTTCGGTTTTCCACCAGCAGCTCGACTCGCTCTCTCTGTTTTACCATGCCTGGGACAGCGCGCTTCTTAAAATGTAGCTAAAGGCACGTCACTGAAAGACCTTGGATCCGAGAAAAAGCAAGGCTAGCATCTTTGTAATACAAGGTCTCCAACGGCTTAGATCTACAGGTACCTTCCCCACTCTGTCATCCATGAGCTGCACCAGGGCTCCTGAGAAAAATTCTAGAGGCACCGAACCACACCTAACACAATCCTCGCCCTGACGTGATCGTGCGGAAAGCCCTTGTTGTACCAGTGAGTGAGTCTGACACATGGGTGAGCAAAGCAGCTACTCAGACTCAACAGAGTCAGCCAACAGTAGAGGCAGGATTGCTATCCAGCTCGGGCTAACAGCTCCTATCCCACGTCCTCAAATAGCTGGAGTCATTCCATCTCTGCCTTAGAGACTCTGGGAGCCAAAGTTAAGTCCATTTGATCCCCTACTAATCCACAGAAGACAGTGACCCCAAATGACCTTATCCGAGGAGGTCAGAGTCCTGGACCCAGATCCAATAATATCGGATGAGATGAGCCTACTCTATGCATTTATATTCTCGGAAGGCTGAATACCAACTCATCTCTGGGGGCTATTAAAAACAAGAACAGCTAATAAATCACTGGAAAGCACTTTGCAAATATAAAGTAATACAAAAATGCTAAGCACCAATACTATAAGTGCCTGAGGCCGAGGCTGCTCCCTGGAGAGTGTGGGGATTTCGCATGCGCCAGGATGCACTACACAGCCTCCAACACCATCCACCGATAGAAGCAATGGCGAGGCCCCTCCAAAAACGTCATTCTTCATTCTCAGGCTGCTCCCAAATGCTCAGAAATGTCTTTAGACTGTACTGTACCATGATGTATTTATTATAAGGGCCATGTAAAAAGAAACACAGTGAGAACATCTGTACATGGCCCCAGACTACAGACAGGAAAGCAAATATCAAGCTGTCCCCAGCCGGTGATAAACCGAGTAAGCCATGAAAAATAATGAACTCATTAGAAGGTATTTTGTAGCAAATTTACCCTTGACAGCCAACCCAGGGTCTGAAGAGTCAGATTCTGAATAATGGGTACCCGGGCAGGCTCCAGCGACAGGCGCCATGGGAGGAAGAAGTAAGGGCAGAGCACTCACACAGGCCTGGGTGAGAACCCTCTCCAAGCAGGGACAGGGTGGGCGGGGGGGAGAGGGGGGGAGAGCAAGAAGAAAGCAAAGGTGAACACAGCATACACAGATCAAATTCTTCTGTCAGAGAGAATTCTTTCTAACCCTGCCCCTGCCCCTGCCATGACAACGTGCATAACCTTGGAGCATTCGAAACCATTTGCGTCTGTCCATTCACTTGCCACTCGATATAAATAACCTATCTGCTGCCCAGGCTGGTTTTGAGGATTACAAGAAATAAGGCACAAGAAGCACTTTACCACACTGCCTGGTGTACGCTGTGTGTGCCCAGTCAATGAGCGCAATCATGCTAGCACGAACGACCTCAGCGTGTCGGGGGCTAGTGTCTGGCATAGAGACAAAGACAGGAGAAGAAGCACAAAGTCAGAGGTCTATGCCAAGAGGATGGAAAAGGAAAATGTTGGTTCCCAGAGGTTCTGCTTTATTGCTACTTGGGAACAATCGCTGTCCTTACTCCTCAACATTTAATCTATGGTATGGGCACCAGTAGTGCAGGGATAGTCAGGCGTGCTCAAACCTCAGGCTCTGGTAGAAGTCAGAGAAGAGCACGGACTAACTCCTGGTCAATATAGACCTCAGCTTTCGGAATTCTGCCATTGAAATCTCGGCCTGAGTGTCAAATGTGGCCCAAATTTTCATCCCAAAACAAGGCAAGTAGTCTTCACAGGAGCAGACTGTTCCACGATCCTCTACAGTTAACATGTGGACTTGCTCCATGCCTCCTATGGAACTTGCTAAATAGGTACGGTAACATGATACTAAAGAACAAGTTAGTTCTCTTTTACTGGGCATGGTGGCATGTGTCTTTAATCCTCTATCTGAATCTCTGAGTTCCAGGCCAGCTTTGTCTACAAAGCAGGTTCCAAGATAGCCAGGGCTACACGAGAAGCCTTGTCATTCATAGATAGATAGATAAGAAAAAGAATCAGCTGATTAACATCTTATTACTAGGCTCTTACCTATCATTTATCATTATTACTATTAAATAATTTCTATCAAGTGTAGCCATCTGAGTGAATAAATTCTGTGGCATTTAGGCAACCAGGCCATAGCCTTTGGGGATGCCACCATTTCTTTAAAGGAATCCTGCAAAGCAGTAACACCAGATGGACCCTAAGGTCCCAGGGCCACCAGTCAGTCTCCCGTCCAGGTTCTCAGAATCTTAATACCCACTTTCATCCCGTGCCTGGAGCAAGGGGAGCAGCTACGGAAAGCTGAGTTTCAGCCCAAATTTACTTCTTCCTTGTGCAAAACGTCCAAGAGCCCAAGGGGACAAACAAAAGAGAGGGCAGGAAACATGAGAGCCTGGGTCACGATGCCGACTGTGACTGCCCAGGAGAAACACAGATGGGGAAGTGAAGCAAGAGGCTGGTGAAAGAGACACCGTCAATTTCGCTTGTTATACCTTTAAGTGTACTTCTGTCAGATCAACTTTTTACAATCAAACTCCTGTTCACACTTTTAATTTTGCTATAAGGAATTTTCACTGAGCTATGCCTATAGAAGTTCCTGGGACATACTGGGTCCTGCCTGACTAAATCTTTACTGCAGTCTGACTGGATGCACACTGCTAAGAAGGACAGGACTCTCAGGGTCAGCAAGTGAAAGATTCAGTGGGCGCTTCTGCTTCCTGGCACTGAGAAGATGAGAAAACACTGCTGAAACTGTAGTTCATGACTCCTGGGTGATGACCACATCCAGTCACCTTGACACAAAATGACCTTAGGCATGCAATCTCCCAGAGGAAATCTCAAGGACAAGAAAGGACCTGTCGAGGGCCACCTTCTAGTCACCAAACTTGACACAGAATGACATGACCTTCATTGCCAGAACAAACAAAAGACATGCAATTCCCTAGATGAAATCCCAAGGAGAAAGGGCCTGACTAGGGCAGCAGGCAGGGAGTGTGGGGAAATGGGCCCTGTCCGATCAACCAATATTACTCTGAAACTGATGGTACAGAACCAAAGGAGATCCTGGTGGAGCCAATGACTACTTTGGGAAGTGGTGCAAACATCCACCTCTTAAGATAACCATGAAGCTGAGCCTGTTCTCACAAGTTAATAATCCCAACTACTCATGAAGAAGGAAGGTCTGCCTGGACCACAGACTAAGTTCAAGACTGTCGAAGTCAACTTAATAGAACCCTGTCTCAAAATTACACTTCAATTAATAAAAAATGTTTTTAAAAAGACACTCCCTGCTAAGAACCGAAGCAACAAAGATGATAACCAACTCCTGTTTTCTTGGAGAATGGGACAGGATATGGAAAGGGCTGGGTTCCAGCCCTGACTTAAAAGCTTGCCTGTGACTGCTTCCTTCCGTTAGATTGTCCAACCAGAACTAGGAGTTAATTCCTAGAGCATTCAGAAAATAAACACTGCTCACAATGGGAAATGTGCCATCATTTGGAGGTGAGTGTGGTAACCACATAATGATGATAGGGGATCAGCTTCAACCAACCACCCTTCTACCATAAGGTCTAGCTATGGCCTGCAAGGTTGGCACTTTTATCTGGGGCTGGGCCTAATCTTGGGAAACCATTATTATTTATTACATGTGAAGCACTTTCTATCTGCAGAGTGCTTCGGAATTAGTTTTTATCAGTTACTCAGCATTCTTAAATCTAAACAAAGCACAAGCCCTTGGGGTTTGGAGGAAGGCAAACCCCAAGATTCACTCATTTATCACACTGGATATAGGTCCACACCCATCCTCCCAGGAAGAAGCAAAGAGAAGAGTTAGAACAAGAAACACAATGTAATTCAACACTCGCTGAATGGGGCCACCTGGCACTGGGCTGGCTATTTGGAGTTACAGCAACTCTGAACCTCAGAATTTATGCTCCAGAGCATTTTGAGAGGGCTGCCATGGTCCCCTCTGTGGCTATAAGAAAAGTATAAATAGGATTCAAATATCATGTCAAAGGATGTAGAGCATGTTCCTACATAACTCAAAACCCAAGCACTGTATGGATGTAATTCCACTACCAAAAGAAATGGTATCAAAGGGGGAAACACGGAACGGCTTAATTCTCCAGTCTGTAGTTTCCAGATTAAGTAAGGCAGGAAGTCTCAAAACAGAAAAGAGGGACTTTTTAGAAAAATGAGAGCTGACAATGAGAGACACAGAGTCAAAAAGAATGAATAAATCTAAGAAACGGTTTAAGATGAAAATAGGAGTTTAAAACAAAGGCCTAGTTCTCCTAACACTCTTGTGTCTTTGTGGGTTCCTGTTAGTGAAAATTAGGAATTAAATGCATAGCTCTAAATATTAAAGGTTACAGTCACTCTCCACTGCATACAGCGCCCAGAATAGTCAAGCTGCACTCATCACCAGCCACAAACACTGGAAAAGATCCTGAGGGACAAGAGGGGCATGCTCACTGGAGCAGGAGGGTGACAGACCTGAAGCCACACTGGATTACATAGGGAGCCCTGGTCTTTAAACAACAACACAGAAGCGGAGGCAGGAGAGCCCCGCACAGTAGCTCATATCTGTCTCTAATCCCAAGACATAAGAGTCAGGGGCAAGAGGACTGCTACAAAGTCAAGGCCAGCCTGTTCTACGTAAGTGCCAGGCCAACCAGAGCAGCCTGTTTACATTATGTACATTTTCAGGTCCTTCCCAGGCCTTGAATTTGTAACCACATATGACTTCTGAATATCAGCACCCAGCCCCAAAGGCTGGCACAAGAGAAAAGTTCGAGAATGATTAGTTCTTCGCTGCACATGAATGAACTGTCAGCAGCCAGGCCTCCGTACTACCATTGTCCAGCAGGGAGCCCAGGATAGTTCAGCTGTGAAAGGAAACTGACTGACACATAGTCCTGCCAACCACAGAACTGGCTCAGCATACATCCTCGCTCACAGGATGCAAGACTAATTAAATACCATCCCCTAACCCGCCTCTGCTCTGTGTACAGCTACGTATAGCTGTGTACGGGGCACAGCTGAGTGTGTGCCCTCATCCTCCTTCATAAGGAAAGTTGTCTTAAACAAAGTAAAGGTACTTGGCTAAAACACAATAATCTGTCCTGCCACCTCCCGACCACACAATGCCCAACAGCTCTATGAGCCTCACTGTGGTCATTAGTAAAATGAAGGTAATGTTCCTAAGTCTGCCACCTTATGGACAAGTTACAGGGATCTGATAAATTAATGAGTGTGAAAGAAGCTAGTCCATTGTAAAGGGCTTATATGCCTACGTCACATATCATACCCCCCAAAGGATTAGTCATGGCCAATAAATTATTACTGTTTATATGACTGGTCTTTCCTGTGGTTTTCTCATAATAGCACCAAGCAATTGTAACCATTAAAATTTATGCTTTTACTGAAAGAGAAGATACACTGGTCTCCATATCCTGAAGTCTCCCTCTGAACTCTTTGTAGAGTCTACTACAGAAACCCAGACATCCTGATTGCTCTCTACCGTGCAGTTCTAGTTCTGACCCAGAGGCAGCCATACTAGTGTTCAGCGTCCTCATTGTTTTTCGCACTCCTACCTCTACAGTAAAAAGGACTCACAGTTAGCTCAACTTAAAGATGGTGCCACACAAGCCAGCAAATGGTTTCCCTCAGATGGCACCACCAGGAGGAGCCAGGGCAACAAAAGGAGTCAAATGCTACACTGAAGAATCTGTTCTCCATTATTGCACTGGTGTGATGTATACACACAAGGCAAAGGCGTGGCTATGCGCTGTATACACACAATGCAAAGGCGTGGCTATGTGATGTATACACACAAGGCAAAAGCGTGGCTATGAGATGTATACACACAAGGCAAAGGCGTGGCTATGCAATGTATATACACAAGGCAAAGGCGTGGCTATGCGATGTATACACACAAGGCAAAGACGTGGCTATGTGATGTATACACACAAGGCAAAGGCGTGGCTATGCGATGTATACACACAAGGCAAAGGCGTGGCTATGCGATGTATACACACAAGGCAAAGGCGTGGCTATGCGATATACACACACACAAGGCAAAGGCGTGGCTATGCAATGTATACACACAAGGCAAAGGCGTGGCTATGCGATGTATACACAAAAGGCAAAGGTGTGGTTATGCAATGTACACACACAATGCAAAGGCGTGGCTATGCACTGTATACACACAAGGCAAAGGCGTAGCTATGCGATGTACCCACACAAGGCAAAGGTGTGGCTATGCGATGTATACACACAATGCAAAGGCATGGCTATGCAATGTACACACACAAGGCAAAGGCATGGCTATGCGATGTACACACACAAGGCAAAGGCGTGGCTATGTGATGTATACACACAAGGCAAAGGCGTGGCTATGCGATGTATACACACAAGGCAAAGGCGTGGCTATGCAATGTATACACACAAGGCAAAGGCGTGGCTATGCGATGTATACACACAAGGCAAAGGCGTGGCTATGCGATGTATACACACAAGGCAAAGGCGTGGCTATGCGATGTATACACACAAGGCAAAGGCGTGGCTATGC
>PVIU01004784.1:0-46193 GCA_004026605.1 Ondatra zibethicus | reverse complement strand
GGAGAGCAAGAAGGGGCAATATGAAACATAAAGAAAGAGACTGGACGGGCACTGAGTTCTGGCTTTAAGGCTAGAAAAAACTGTCAAGGACTTATGACAATTCTACTTGCCAGAGAAAGAAATGAAGATCACAGCGAGTGAAGCATCATGATTCCAAGTGAGCTCTGACACAGACTCATCAGACACATATCTCTCATCTCCCCATCTCTCCGGAGCAATCCCCTGCTCATAACAGCCTCATCTCTGTCTTTCCCTTCATCCCAGGACCAGGCGGCTGCTCTGTAGCCAACCTGGGGAGAGGGAACTGTAACCAAGAAATGTACCTTCTACAGAGTCTTCAACAAACAGAAGGGGCATTCCTAAGCCACGATGATTTTCTCAGAGCAGTAACTTTCCAAAGTTACCCGGGATAGACAAGCTTGGGCTACAGGCCACCACTGAGATGGTAATAACCACAGGCTGGAAGACTGTCAAGAAGCAAAGAAAATTTCTTTAGCTCATGTGAGAAATATAGTGTAGAAATGGGAAGAGGTCAACTTTGACTATAACCTCCTACCTAAAGGACAGTAAGTCACAAATGCTTGTAACAAGGCTATAGCCTTGGTGACAACAGACTGCAAAACCCATAAAGATGAAGAACATCTGAAGCCTTTCACTGTCTCACAGTCACTGACTGCAGGTGACTCTAGGGCCAGGGTTCTGCAATCCCATTTCTTTTCATCTTTAACATCTGTGACAGCCAGGGGCTCATCCAGTTACTGGCTGGAAAACTATCTCATGCCCAGTTCC
The DNA here is from genome assembly GCA_004026605.1 of Ondatra zibethicus. NCBI lineage: Eukaryota > Metazoa > Chordata > Mammalia > Rodentia > Cricetidae > Ondatra > Ondatra zibethicus. The sequence goes on along the minus strand of PVIU01004784.1, from coordinate 45,404 downwards.
ATCTTGTGGAGGGTAAAGAAGCAACAGGAAGGAACTCCTGGTCCCCCTTCTCACACAAAGTAGACTGCATGTGTGATTGCAGCAGACAGTGGGCAGCGCCATGGAAAGGCTGCATTGACTTAGTGTAAACCTGCCCCACAATGGCATGTATTGGATGCACCCTCCCCTACACGCACTACTTGTAGAGCAATAAAAGGATGAGGGTAGCAGGTAAACCAAGGCGCACAAAAAGCATCATGCGCCTATGAGCAAGAAGAGGTCTGCCAAGCAAAGGCGACAGCATGCCCAAAAATACTTAAGGAAATCACAAAGGAAGATGCAAGATCAGTATTTATTTTATCTTTTCAATTCAAGTCACAGAAAATATCTGGAAGACTTTTAAAACGCTTTCTTTGGGGAATTCCACAGGAAATGAAATTATCTCAGGAAAAATTAGAAGTCAAGCAAACAGTTATAGTAGATATCTTGCAGATCATCACATCCAAGCCTGCCACTTTACCATGGAAAAAGACATGCCAGGAAGAAAGTGAGTTTCACAGTTGAATGGCAGTCGAACTGGGCAGAAAACCTATGTCTGCTGGCTGTAAGAATCACTTCTTAGTTCTGATCCCATGCTTGCACTGACTTGAACAGTAACTGCATTAAGCCGACTTGTGTCTGAAAAGCCAGGGAAAATAAACTGTTCCCTGTGGCAGATGCCTGGGACACTGGCTTCTTTCTCATAACTTCACAGTTCACATTCTACATAACATGGAAATCAAGGAGGGTCCTGTTTCTTCAGCACTGCATGCGTATTTCTTAGGAATGTGCTGCCGTGTCTGGCATCCTCCTCGGCTCCTTCTCCTGCTCCTCTTTTGACCATATACGGCACTGAGTTCCAATGTCTGGGTCCCAGAAGTCACTCAGGCTGTGGGTAGGAGAATACAATCTGCTCTCTGAGCTGTTTGTCTTTACTGGAAACCCACTGAGTACATCTAGGAAACATTCGCTGAAAGGCAGAGGGCAGGGAGAAGTGATTCATACCCTCAACTTAGAAAGGAAAGAAAGGGCTGGGTTTTGGTTCATTTTCTCAGGTTCACCTGAAGGGACAAGAAGCAAATTTGAAAAAGAAGATGGCAAGGGTTAACAAGTGTGGAGGCCTCTGTTCTCCACTGTTGGAAAACCATCCATGACTGGCACTGTGGGAGGACATTTCCAAGACCTTGGAAGAAGACAATAAGACAAGAGTCTTGTGATCAGTTTCTTCCAAACACAGAACTGTTCTTGGAATGTGGTTTCGTGTTCCTCCCAGGTGGAGTAGACAGGCATCACTTCAGCTGGTGTCATTCATGAATCTCTATGAAAAAAATACCTGGTTTTGTCATGAGTGGCTTGTCCTTGTGATTGGACACTTTACTGGGGTGACTCTTTTTACCCTCCAAGCACACACTGTCTGATGCTCTGAATAAAGTTGGTGATTGCATGAGACTCATTTTTAGGTCCCGCTCTCTGAGATTCAGGCTGCCAACTAGAGCAGTAAACACTGCATGATTGTGTGTGTTTGTGGGTGTATGTGCAAGAGCACAGTCATGCTTGTGTGCTTGGAAGGGAGAGCTGCTGTAAACATAAATGCTAGGGGAAAAAAAAAGAAAAAGGTAATTCAAAAGAAAGCAAGAGGCAACCAAGTAGCCAAGAAGAACCTAGGTTGAGTTGACTGTTTGTCTTGCTGCTATGACACAGATATTTCAAGTAGTATCAACTTTCAATTTTTGGAAACTGCATTTGAGGAGCAAAAATGTTATTTGAACTATCCCTGATACTAAAACAACATTTTAAGGATCTGTAATTAAGTCCAAACAACACTTTCCTAAAGCACTATTCAAATCCAATTTACACATCCTCAAATCATATAAAACTTAGGAAGAGTTTGAGCAGGAAGAATAACTATTCTATTTAGAGGAAAACAAGGTATCAGAAGTGGAAATACCTTGCCTGGAATACAATTCTATAGAGTAGAAGATTAATAATTTCATTATGAAATGTATAAAATATTAATTCTTTTTTAAAAAGCAACCAATGAAACAAATATTATAAGACATGGTAGCACCCAAGAGCAATGAGAAAGAGAAAACATCTAACTGCAAACCCTGAGCACCATGTAAGGTTTAGTATGTGATCACCCACGAGACACCTTTGCTAGCTTGGGGGGTTCTATTTTTTTACCTTCCTAATGAGGACTGAATGGGCAAGGATCACATTCCATACACATTCCAAGTTGGAAACTACGCCCCCACCCCAGGTGATTCTAAATAGAATCTTCAGTTCTGTGAAGCTGAACCATGAACAACATTTTATCTATCATGTAATTAGGCATTCTTCTGCAAACTGGACATAATCAACTATAGTGTAGTTGAAAAGATTGAATGGGCTTTTAATGAAGTATTTAACAGTGTTGGACATATAACTAAGCACCAAGTCCACCGAACCTTTCAATAGTATTTATAATTCCTGCTGAATGACAATGGTTGCTGAAGTGCAAGCCTAGGTTCAAATTCCCACAGTTCTTTGCCACCAGTGAACTTGGGCAAGCATGTATAATCTTGTTCGGTTCAGTCCCCATTGCCTTAGAGTTACTGTAAGACTCAAGTGAGACATTAGCCAGACAAGGTCTCTAGAAATCGCCTTGCAACATAAGAGTATGAAATGTGATCACAAACGTCAGAACAGCAAAGTCCACATGAACGTGGGGCTGGAGAAGCATCAGCAAGCTGCTGAGGAGAGAAAATCCATGCTGTAGCTTCCACTGACCCAACTGATTCTGCCTGGTGGTTTCCTAAACACAACTCAGAACCACTTCTAAGTGCTCCAATGACAGAGGCTTTTGTCCCCAAGTCCCAACACTAGGGCAAGAGCTTCCTGAATATGTCACTGTCGGGCCACTGCAGTGTTATAAACAACTCGAAAGGATGGTCCCAGCTGCCCAGTAGTTGCCCAGACAGGCAAGTTCAGACTGAGATATGGCAGCCTGAGGAATGCTGGGTACGGAACCTACTAAGAGAAATGATACAGAAGGGGCAAGCAAGGACTCACGCTAAGCCCCTGTGGAGTCCATCCTCAGCTGCACAGATGCCATGTTCTCAGGCTTGAGAGATGGACAGAAGCCAAAGACTTACAGAAGGCAGGGCACAGGATGCCAGGTTGCAGGTGAAGCATTAATACAGTGGTTTCCACGGTGGGTTCCATGGAGACACACCAGCATGGACAGCTGGCCTGGCCCACAGTAGAGGCCGACTGGATTTTTGTGAAGAGTTTCTTAAAACAGATCTCAGTAAGAGAAACATTGAAAACGCTGAGGTCAAAGGATTTACTGCCCTTATCACAGCCAGTCAAAGCCTTCAGAATCTGCACTGTTGTTCAGGAAAAGGCCTCCTGCCTGTTGGCAGGACCCTAAAGGAAGGGGCCAAGTAGGCTAGAGGAGACATGTTGGATTCCTCGGGTGCTTTGGTAGAATAGCGGGGGAAATCTCTCACAGGTAAGGGTGCCTAGACTCTTCATTCCTCCTTCTATGCCACAGTGGACAATACCAGCTCTACACTCCCGTGACCACAGGGCAGCCAGGCCTCTTTAACCTGCCCAGGAACAGCAATAGAAGGTGATAAATAAGTGAGTCAAGAAGTATTTCCGGCAGGCCACTCAGCTGGAATGCATGGCAAGCCACCCACACTGCACCCACTGCCTCTCTCCCTACTCTCAGGACAAGCATAAGCCTGGGTTTTAAAAAGGATGAGGCAGCCAGATAAATAAATAAACAGAGATCTCCCAGTGACTCATGGAAGCTATTAGGGAGAAAGTTATGCTCACAATAAAAACTTGATATTCTCCTCCCCCCCCCTTCCCCCTCCCCTGCCCAGAAGAAACCAGCAGTAGAGGGGAAAGAGAGTTCCAGAGACAGGTGCCTGCTGCCCGCCCTGTGGGAGCAGGGTGTTCTGTCACTGGGGAGGGTTTCGATAGGGGAGGTGTCATTGTTACAGACCTCTTGAGACTTTAATAAGCAAGGAAGAGAGAAATAACTCTCTCCCATCCCCTCCCTGGTTTTCTATCTCATCCCAGACACATTTGGTAGCGAGCAGTTTGTTACACATCCAAGGGAGGCATCACAGTCCCAGGCGCTGGCGGCACAGCATTCCATCTAAAAACATATCATCTGTCTGTGCGGCAGCAAGCCCGCTTGGAATAAGCAAGATCTGTGCGTTCAGCTAGAAAGCACCTTCTTGTGCTCGCTGTCAAAATACTTCTGTATTAAACTTCTGGGATATGTGACTAATGCGCCTGGAACCTTTTCGAGCGGCTGGCTTATTTATTTTAGGGAGGGGAGTGCTGCGGCTGCAGCTGCTGGGGGTGGCTGGTGACAGAGAGAAAGGAGGAAGAGAAGAGGGAGGGGAAGAGAGCAAGCGGCAAGGGCTTGCACGGGGTGGGCCCTGAGGTCTCACTGCAGCACCAGGAACCTGCTGCCACACTTCATTATCAGGAGCATGAGAAGGAACTGAGCCAGGCAAGAAAGAACAGGAAAGGAAAGGCATATAAAAACAGGCAGGGCACATTCCCCAGAGGTACAGTTGCCTAACAGTTCCTAAAAAGACAGAAATTAAAAAAAGAAAAAAAAAGCAAAACAAAACATAACACACATACCCCAGAGTAATCTTAGAACGGTTCTTCTCCAAAATTCCACAGGAACAACTCCCCACAGCTTTTAGAAGAAAAGCCCCAAACACTATAAGCAGGCCCTGGAGAACTCAGGGATTGGAGGCAGATGCCTCACCTCCACAAGCTTTCCAGGCCTGCCAGTCCCAAATTCCGCTCCATATCTTCATGCCTCTGCTACACCCTTTGACTTCCAAACTTCTCTTTCATTTATGAAACTACTAGAGATCTATGATGCCACTCCACCCCTTGCAGCTGCACGGGCAGAGCACCTGGCTCTACCAAGACACTGAAGACTTTACAGCCTGACTCCAAGGATGCTCAATTGTTGAGGGCGCCCGTTCACCTCCCCCTGACCACTCACAAGCTCCTTCCCAAAAGCCAGGCTCCCAGGCACACCCCCAGCACAAGCTTTTCACAGTCCCAAAAGTTACCTCAAGGCCTATATCCACAGGCAGTCAGCAAACACAAGCCCACAGGGGAGCTTTCTTCTTATGTGCTCCTAGGCGAATCTTAAGCAGTAAATACAAGAAGACAAACAAACAAACAAAAAAAACCCTGAAAAACAATATAAAATGAAAAGGCTACAGATTCAATTCCTGCTAAGTCTCCAGTGTCAGCTCTCCATCCATAACTGCCTGCTCTTTTCTTCCAAACCAGCTATACTACCCAATGCTGCTCTACTGCCTGAAGTTAGAAAATGAGGAAGGACTGAGGCACGAAAGGGGAGAGGGAATCACAGCCAATAGAAAACAGATGAGCGGAACAGGTACCCACACCGAAGGTGAACTTCTGTAACCTGGCAATGAGAGCAGCTTGAAATCATCTGCTTACTGTGTAGCTGGTTTTGTCTTTTGAGTCACACCAGCCACTAATTGGAGTGGAGTGGGAGGGAAGGCAGAGGGGAAGGTAGGGTTGGGAAAGCGATCAGGACGCTCAAAGAATGAGGGACCCACCACCTCAGCTCTGCCTTGGCAACCTTCTTCAGTGAAGTATCTGTGAGGAATTATTGGCAAAGGAAGGTTCCAGAAAACAATTTTCACTTTCTTTCCACAAACCCCACGTCCCTTCCTCACCTCAGACCCACTTAGGTTCGCATTTTATATCACTTAAGGGAAAGGGGTTCCAGAGGCGAATGTTGTATGGTCCAGTGGATTTCCTAGCCTCATTCCATTTCTGAGATTCCACAGCTCTCCTCTCCTCTGTCTAGTCTTCCTCTGACCATGGAAGTGGTTCTTGGCCCCAGACCCACCCTCATTCTTTTTTTTTTATTTCTCTTATAAAGGAAAACATTTAATTGGGGCTTGTTTACAGTTCAGAGGTTTAGTCAATTATCGCCGTGACAGAAAGCATGGTGGCACACAGGCAGACATGCAGGAGGAGCTGAGAGTATTACATCCAGGTCCACAGGCAGCAGGAAGAGAGAGTGACCCACCCTTATACTTACTCCAAAGTTCCTTGACCCTCTCTTCTCATCTCCTGTCTCTCTCATGAATCAATATTTCTATTAACCATGCCTTCTTCAAGGGTAGTAAAGCCCTGGAAGGGGTAATCCCTCCAAAAATTCATTGCATACTTGTCCAGTACTATACCACTGAGCTACATTCCTGCCCTCTTGGCACTTTTTATTTTAAGACTGGTTCATCACCATCTCAAGGTGACCTTGAACTCACTCTGTAGTCCAAGCAGGCCTTGAACTTGCAACCCTTCTGCCTCCACCTTCAATAAACTGGGATTACAGGCCTGCACTAACTGCCTTTTTAAATAAAGGATAATGAACACCTACTAATAATATGCACCTTACCTTCCATGGCCCTTATGTCCTAGGAGGAGAGACTGAACAAGCCCATCTGAATGCTATGGTGAGTCCATAGTGACCTGCAACAATACTCCGGACAGACCTCAAGTAGCTCAGAGAACTATGAGAGACTCCCTAGATAATGACCCTGGTACACAGTAGACACCCTCACACACAAAGAAGTCTGTTAAAGGAATGAACAAATATGCAAATGAAGATTAAATGCATGAAGACTCATTAGACAATGGATAAAGATTGGTAAAACAGAGACTCATTAGAGAATGGCCGAAGAAGTAAGACTGAGCAGACAGAAATCCAAGAAAGCAAATGATAGCTCAGGGTTGAGGGTCACAGCTACAGAAGTGGGAAATGAGAGGAGTGACCAGAAGCCTGGCATAAAAAGGAAACGCTATCAGTCCCAGAGTACGAGAGAATGTAATGAACTCCCAGCAGTTTCTATGCAGTAGATTGTGAACTCTTTAGAGCCTGTTCACAGATTAACTCATCTACACCTTATAAAAACCCTATTTCCAGGATGCAGGAGACACAATGGTGGCATCAGCAGGTGAGATGCATGTGGGTTCTGGAGCCGCCTGCTACAGAAACTGGCTCTTGGTAGATGTCATGAGTTTAGCTGGGAGACAAGACTAGAGGAGGTTCTGTCCCATGTGCACAAGGAAGCAGCTGAAGGTGCTGGAAGCAAAGCAGGATCAGGCTTAAGTAGAATGAATGATTCGGGGTTTGTATTTAAAACTGATGGGAGTTGGTGAACGGGCTGAAGCCTAGACAGTAAACAGACCCCAATGCCACCCCCACCTCGACTCAACACACTCAGAAGTCACTCTTGCACTGAAACGTATGTGGTCCGACAGCGCATGTGCTAATTTATTTTCTGTGTATTCTCACTCTAAAATTGGATATTTTTTTATTGGAATAGTTTGTTCCCATCTGGTTTCTGGGCCAAGGATTCCATGGAATCTGCCATGGAGGAACAGCACGGCTTCAGCCAGCAGTGAATGGGCTCTCAGTCTGGCCAGAACACTCCAAGAGGCAGCATTGTACATGTACTGAATAGTCACAAAAATAGCTCCACTAAAGGACACTCTGAGAATGGACGTGTTTTTCCCGTTCTCCCTCTGCCACTGCTCTGAAGACCTCGCAAGACGGTGTCACTGGAGAATGGAGAAGTGCCGAAGGGACTCAATGGACCTGGAATTGAGCGCATGCAACTGCCACTTCTGCTTTTCATGTCATCCTGGACAAATTCTAGGACTTGGTCTTCTCATCTGTAAAATGAGGCTGATTCTCACCTAGCACAATTTTCCCTGCTTGTGTAGAGCATTTGTGTGTGTGTGTGTGTGTGTATGTGTGTGTGTGTGTGTGTGAATATGTATGCATATGTGTATAAAGTGAGCATGTGTGTATGTATGCATGAATATGAATGTGGGTAAGTATGTAAGTGTGAGTGTGTGAGTGTATATGTATGCGCGTATGAGTATGTGTGAGTGAGCGTTTTGGAGTACAGATAAATGTACTTTCTTTTCCACATGTGTATAAGTTCCAATCTTATGCATGAATTCATACTACATTTTTGTAGGTGAAGAACAGAGTGGAGACTGCAACTATCAACTCCAAGCTGCTTCACAGCTCACTACAGCACAAGCCACTCTCCTTTATTAAACATATTTATTACATGTGTCAGTATAACGTGTGTAGGCATGCACATGGCACTGTGGGCATATGAAGGTCACAAGCCGACTTTGGGACTTTTGCTCTCTCCTTCCACCTTTACATGAATTCCCTGATCGTCAAACTTGTATTGTGTGGCAAAATGAGCCTTTACCTACTGAGCCACCTTGCTGGCTCCTTTTCTTTTAATGTATCTGTTTCCTTGCTTAGGAGCCTCGAGAGGGCAAGAATAAGCATACTGCACACTTTTCTTTCCTAGTACACAGCACAGCATCTGCCACATTCTAATACTAATTGAAGTTTCCTAAATTAAGAGGAATTATTTCAGTAGCAAATGTACTTAATATTCAACTGTAACTAAACTATTGTTTTAATTATGATGATATATAGGATTGTAAATATTACCAGTAGCTAAGAAAACCATATTTAAAGTTTGGGGCAAAATATGCAATCATTAAAAAGGTTACATGGATGGATGGATGGATGGATGGATGGATGGATGGATGGATGGACGGACGGACGGACGGACGGACGGACGGACGGACAGACGGATGGACAGACGGATGGATGGATGGATGGAAGGATGGATGGATGGATGGATGGATGGATGGATGGATGGATGGATGGATGTACAGACGGACGGACGGACAGACGGATGGATGGATGGATGGATGGATGGACGGACGGACGGATGGATGGATGAATGGACAGAGGGAGGGATGACAGACAAATAATATACATATACATATACATGTATACATAGAGACATGTACGTACATATGTACATACATACATTCAAGGAGGGAGAGAAGAACTTTTTGTTCAAGTGGCAGGCATGACAACAGGTACCCATAGTCCCAGTTAATTATGAATAGGAGGAGATGTCAAGACTGAGGCAGGAAGACCACTTCATAACAGGAATAGAAAACTCACTTGGGTAACATAACAAGACCATGTCTTAAAAGGGGAGAAAGGGGGCTTGTAAAGAGAAGAAGGGATGGCAGGGTGGGAAGGAAATGGGAGAAAGTAGCAGTAAGAGTAACCAGAATGCATTATATAATGCAAGAAATTGCCAAAGAAACATATATAACCTTGTATGATGCATGAGCCACTGACTGCCAACTGCTCCCTGGCATCTTCTAGTCCCAAGACGGGTACCACAACTTCAGCCCCATCCTCAACAGCTGATTATTTGTACTTCTATATCCTCATGTCCAATCCATACTAATTCTTAGCAACATTTCTTCAGTGACAACTCAGAGAACTATATTTCGTTGACCGTGTCTCAGAGCAGATGTCCCTAAATCTTCTTCCTCTACTCCTTTTCTAATGTCCTGCTTGCCTATATTTGGGGATCTCTCTCTCCTCACTGCCTAGAAGGTCCTTTGAAGGCTGGTGACATCTCATCAACCAGAACGCCTACCATGCCCCTAAAAGTACAACTTCTATTTATTTGTTTATTTATTTATTTCTTGCTTGCTTGCTTTCTGTTTGTTTTGTTTTTCAAGACAAGGACTCTTTTTATTACCTCATAATCTTTCTACATACACTTGAACATTCAGTGTTATATATGTAACAGGGGCTATTCAGATTTACAGAGGATATTCTTAGGGGCTGAAGAGACGGATCAGAGGTTAAAAGCACTGGCTGCTCTTCCAGAGAACCTGGGTTTGATTCCCACCACCTGGCCACCCACAACTATCTGTAACTTCATTATCAGGAAATCTGATGCTCTCTTCTGGCCTCTGCAGGTACCAAGCACACAGTGCTGCATGCAGGCAAAATATCCACACACATAAAATATTTTTTAAGTTTTTAAAGAAGAAGAATGTTAAAGACATATCAGTTGTCAATCACATCAAGGCTATGGTTATTTATACAAACTGTACACACAGTCATGCATGCACCTTTATATGGTTCTCAGAGAGAGAGGGAAGCAGGGACGAAGCAGAGCAGGCTAAAAAACTTTTTTCCAAAATTTAACAGTGATCATTAATGCAGAATGCATTGAGGGTAAATTTTGTTTTCTATTTTGTACTTTCCTGCCCCTGCTCAAAATCACTATAGTACTTGGAAAACATTTAAGTAATAAAACTGTCTAAAAATAAGAGAATAAAGTAAAATGAAAAATAACAGTAAAAACAAAAGAAAGAGGAAAAACAAATATTAATCCTCTGTGTATGGCCAAGCATCTATAATCACAAATTTCACTATCCATCCCAGACATGTCCAGGTTAAATATGACACACTGTAAGGCGGTACCCATTCTTATTTCTTCTTTTGTGGTACTTGGAATTCATTCCAAGGCCTAAAGAGGCTCTGCCACTTAGCAAAACCCTAGCCATGCAATGGTCTTTGAAACTGCCCCTGCCCTGCTTGTTTCCTGGCTTAGCTAAGATCCATTACTATAAATGAGGATGGTATGGAGACAGCTGTAGGCTTCTAGAACCTTCCCTCAAAGGAACAAAAGCTGTCGGATTCTCTTAGGAGTCCAACGAGAAAGAGAAGGTAGGCCATGCCTTCCCACCACCTCCACGTGGACTGCCATCTGCCACACCCTGCCCGTCACAAGGTCACCACCCCATACTCTACAGATTTCTCTATTTGGTCCCACTGATTCCTTAGCTATTGCTAAAGCACAAGTCAGGCAGAAAAAAAGACACCCAATCCTTTTGAAATACTTGGTGCTTAGTCACTACGCTGCCACAAAGTCCACTTTGGCACTGCCTCAATGGTGACAGTATGTACTGTGGCTCAGTTTCAGGAAGACAATGAAAACAGTCCACCTATAGGACACAGTGGCCTTCTCTATCAGTTGGTAGTGCCACAAAGAATCAACCCACAAATACTAGCACAGGACACCCCACATTGTCATGCCTATTAAACCAGGGCAGGATTGAAGCACTAGCTAGACGCACTCAAGGTGAATTTTTATTTTCTTTTTGAGTCCTAGTCTGCATTTACTGGATTTTCTACATGAGAACTCACTGTTTTCGTACTTAATAAAAAAGAAAAAGAGAAAAGGTCCCTTAGGAAGACATGTCAACAACAAGCCCCTTAAAAAGAAAACATCTCCCTCAGAGCTAAGGCCGGAGCCTCCTCAGAAGCACGGATGCAGGGAACGGGCTGTAACTAGGTCACTGGATTTTGCTTCCTCACAGTAGACCTTTTGCACATGCTCACCAAAGCCTCCAAGAGCTCAGGAGACTAACTCTGTACAACTGCTGAGATGAACTAAAAGCAGCACCATCACTCATGAAAACCACTCTGGAATGCTTCCCATATTCTTGGCACAGCAGAAGGTGCCAGAAGTAAGCAGAGGCCACCCCACCCTCCAGACGCGGGCAGTGGCAGACGCTCGAGGTACAATGTGATGAGTTCTACGTGTTCCCACTCAAAGCACTGTGTGGCTCTAGCGAGGGGAAGATTATTTCTAGCTCAGAGAATGACAGGTGGCTCCAGGACAGTCAGCGTTCCACCACCAGGAGACACCGGAACAAAGTCGGATGGGACAGATCCAAGGCCAGGGTACAGCTCAGCTGGCTGGCACCCAGGGCAGTAATGGATGACCTTAATTCTGAAAAGAACACTCAGTGCCAGGCTAGGGACTTTGGGTATTTCCACAGCAACAAGGCAGACTGTCACTGTACGCACAGTGTGTGCCCTAGGGAGTATGACAGTTGAGGAGGATCTTTATATGTACCAGTAAATTAAAGATGTTGAAGGAAAAATTGGAAGAGACTATAAACAAATGTCTAAGTCATTGTAAACAATCCATAATATGTTCTGGGGGAAAACTGTTGGAAACGACTGTTCCTCACGCCTGGAAAAGGCATCCTTTCGGAGTTGAAAATCTGGAAAACTGTTGGGAACGCCTGTTCCTCACACCTGGAAAATGCATCCTTTCGGAGTTGAAAATCTGGTGAGAAGGGAAGAAGATAATGGAGGAGACGCTGGCAAAAGCCACCGCTCTGTCTTTAGGTGGCTCTCACTGATCCAGTCCAGATGGTTCAGTCCCCTCCTTGAAGGTGACAAAGTTCAACATCCGCTCATGCCCATGCCTATAGCATCTTTTCCACAGCCGTGGCCACCCGCAAAAACTCTCAGTAAATAAAGCCTACCCTTCGATGGAATGATAACATCGTAAGATTGAGGGTTCGCTGGTTTCAAAATAGAAAGTCTACCACACCAAAAAAGGGATGAAAACAAGAAGCAGTTGTTCTTCCTAGGCAGGCAGGCTCCAGCCCAGCCCATTCCAACCAGAACCCAGAGAGAGAAGCCTAACCATGCTGAGGAATGAAAAGCTACCCAGGTGATTTTCACACGCAGCTAGGGAAGAAGGGATGGGGAAGCAGAAATGATCACAGAACCAGAAGGCTGACCAGGGCGCATGGGCATCACAGTAACCCTGGGGAAAATCAACCCGCTTGCAAAGTCTGTTTCCCTGGCATTCCCTGAAGAGTGAGTATCTTGTCATGACAATGTCAGGATTGGTAGGGCCTGTCAGCAGAGGCAGGAGTATAGTGGAAAGAGCACCAACCAAGGGTCTCCCGCAAACGGGGCCCAGAGCTAGCCTTGTCACAATCCACTCCACACCATGACAGGGCGAAGGGAGAAGTGAGCAAGCCCAATCTCTAGCCCTCTGTGTTGGAGCACTGTGATGGGTAATTAAGATGCAGGATTGGCAAGGAGCTAGACAAACAACAAGTAAACAAACTCCACTATATTCCATATATATATAAGCAGGTCCTTTCAACCTCTCTGAGACTCAGTTTCCACATTTGCACAGTGGAAATGGCAGTGTATGTCTTATGTGTTGCTTTTTTCCCCAAGATCTGGCATGATGTTAACATCACAGTGATTATCAAGCAAATAAATTAATATGAAAATTTAAAATGTTCTACCAATTGCATTCCATGACAAGATCATCTGCTGAAAATAAAGATGCATGAAAACATGCAGGAGAAAAACAATAGATAGCTCATGTTCATACATACATATGTCACTCACATAGACCAAAAACAGTTCTAACAGAGGAAAAATCTAATTCTCTCCTACAGGAGAATTAGTAGATGGTAATAAAGAAACCATTTATAAGTAAACTGATAGATAATAAATGGGGATTCCCCCCCCCACTGGCGCTTGCACCTTCCTATGCAAATAAAGGTCTATTGCTATAAGAATTGATCCAGTACCAAATGGCTAAATCAGTTCAGCCAAAACCAGTGCTGAAGTTCATCACTGTCCCCATCTGAACTCTTATAAGAATAAACAGAAAGCTTCCTGACCCTGACCCGAGTTCCAGGGAATAGTGCAGCTATTCCATTTAAATCACTAGATGTGAAATTCTTAAGTAGACTTTTTCTTGAAAGATTTATAGCCTTCAGTAAAATTAAATAATTAAAAATTTAAAATACTTCTTAATGGTCATTCTGTTTAATGTTACAAATGATTTCATCAAGCAGTCCTAAGACAATTATAATTATGATATAATCTAATCTCATAAAAAATATTGCCATTCTAATTCATATTTCATAATCACTTGATGGCTTCAAAAGAATATAATCTTCCCAGGAACTGAGTTAATATAGTCTAAGATTTAGCTAGTCTAAATATATATGAACCACCAATTTCTCTAATACTTTATTTCAAAACTGTTAATAAAGTGTGTTATCCATCAAATAGCTCACATGACCATCATAACATTTTACTCAGAATATTTATGTTAATATTTCAACTGATTAATTAAAAAGCATGAACATTTTTAAAAGATCTTCATTGCATATTGCATGCAAAATGCTCACCTACATTCAGAAGTACATATCTGGGTGTCAATAGCAACTCTGAAGTACTTGTACTTATTTGTTCATGTTGCTAATGTTTTTGTGCTCACACAAAAGTGGTAGCATCTCTGATCATACATACACACAATGATTGCTATGCACAAATTCAAGCGACCAAAATGTTAATAGGGGTGAGAGCTGGGCAGCTTTACCCTCTAAAGGCTGAAAGCAGATGTCTAAAAACAGGGCAGGTTTTATTCAAATGCTAAAGCAGAAGTCAAATCAGGGCACTCTTAAATTGGGTTACCTAACTGTTTGGGTGTTTTGTGTCCACGGAAAGGCAGCAAATACACCATGGAAGAGAGAGTGGCATTTCAATACATATGTATCAAATACCTACAACCAACTAGACAGTCCAGCGAGATAGCTAAAAGAGCTCACATCTCACACTAAAGACAAACGTGCACACAACTGGCCATTACAATGTTCATGGAGTGCATCATGGGGGAATGGGAGGGGCCAGAAAAACCTTAACAAGACTTCAAGCCCTAGACTATAGCTTGCTTGCCCAGACTCACGAACAGCTCAGAGAACGAACAATCCCTGACAGGATGTGGCAGGTGGCAGGTAAATGGGAAAGAGCACATTCTAAGGCTCTCTCAACATGACTGAGCCTCAGTTCTGCAACCGCTAACGTGACCTGAGAACAGCACGGTCTCTACAGCTAGGTTTCTGCAGCTGTACAAGAAAGCAAACGTATACAGAGTTCATCTAGCAGGGCATCCAGCACACTCTTTGGAAACGTTCAGTATCAATAGTCTCCTTTCTGCTACTTTCCCAGGATGAATTCACACAGTAGGTGGGCTCACACCACCCACGCAGTCGGTGAGCTCAGACAACCACAGTTCTATCTATCACCTTTTGACTTGATTCACAACCTCTTGCTGAACCAAGGAACAAGCTCTCAAAGCAGCGAGTGAGGGAGCTGCGGCAGAAGCAATACTTACACAAACCACTCTAAGGTTTTCCAGCTCCCTTCCATAGGATAAGCAAGGCCTCCAGCAGCTTCAGCTTTCTGGGCTCTAATCTTTCATCTTGGAAGAATCATGTGTAAGTAGGGTATAAGGACTTATCTTAGTTTACCAATGATTACACAGAGTAAAACCATATAGTGATTGACAATACAGCACGTTTAAGGTCTCCAGAGGTCTAAATGCCCAAGTATGTCTGCTGCGGACATCAACATGCAGGAAGACAGCCCTATTTTGGGAGCTGAGTTAGAAAGGTCACATATCTTTCAGCTAACGACCTGCGGAAAGGCAGTGAAGGATTTCTCTCCCTCGCACAGGATGACATGGGATGCTGGTGCCTTCAGTGCTACGTCAGTCATCCTTCACCACACAATGACTCTGAAGCCTCGGAGGCACAGGAAAAACACCAGTGATGACTCCAGCAAGTGAATGAACAGAAACTCATGCTCCCAGACGCACGTGAACGTTGCATCGAGCTAATCATAGGCTGCCTTATACATCTGATTCATGCAAGCCAGTTCCCACCAGGAAAATCCTGATTTGCTTTTTTAAAGGGGTATCTGGGCCTAAAGTGATGAACAACAGATGCAAACAGCACTGACCATGCAGTACAGGAGGCCCTGTCTCAGACCATCAGATAGCGCCAATGCACCAAAGGCAGCACCTACATACTGTAAAGTCTGCTTCTTCATGCTCTGGCTCTCACCTCTCTTTTGTAGTTCTGGAACGCGTCATGTGCCAAGTTTAATTTCTTACGAAAAGGTGGGCAGGTATTTTTCCAGCTTAATGTGTACTCACTTAAATTTACCAGACGCTTTGTGCGAAACCACTATGTATAAAGACAGCTTTGGAGCATGACCCTGGGAGTACAAAGGTGAATTAAGCTACAGTCACTTTACTGGCACAGCTCATTGCACCGAGTGCAATGTAGGCACTGAGTGAAGGTTATCTATTGAGTGTTGCAATACCAAACTACTGTAAATGTTCTTTCCATAAAAGTCCTTAAAAACAGAATGGGTTTAAAAGGCAAACACCAGAATAGCAGTCCATAGTGTGCGTGCAGACAGACAGACAGACAAACACACACGCACACACACACCATACTGACCTTATGCACTATCTGTCATTTAGGATAACAAGATTACAGGTAACTCTTCCTTCCATCTTCCCTTCTCTCATTCCCTTTCCAGCTCCTCCTGTGTCCACTGGGGGGAAAGGGGTATAACTGGCAAAGTTTCTAAAAGAATTAACTATATGCATATCTTCAAAGAGCACCAATAAAGGTCATTTTGAATAAAAACAGTAATACTCCAGGGACAGAAATTGAGAGTAAATGAAAAGAGAGATAGCATGCTCAGAATTTTGAGTTCTTATATTCTACATAAATAACATACCCTCCTTCACTAGAAGATGCATGAAAAGGCACGCACGTGTGTGTGTGTGTGTGTGTGTGTGTGTGTGTGTGTGTGTGTGTGTGTGTGCATGTGGGCGCATGTGTGTGCACCCATAAACACACATGCACAGGTGAGACTAGATCCTTTATAATATATCTCATGCATGGGATCCTGTTTGGATGTATTATATGTTCAGGAAAACTGGACATTCATCTTGCAGAGCCTCAGGAAGTAAAACACATCAGAATACATGCTGACAGAGCTACAGAGGTGGCTCAGTATTTAAGAGCTCTGGCTGCTCTGTCAAAGGAGTCCCAGCACCACATGGCAGCTTCCAGACCACGCATCACTCCAGTTCCAGGAATCCAATGCCCTCTTCTGGCTTTCCCCGGCACGAGGCACATGTCTGGTACACAGATATACATGCAGGCAAACACTCAAACACATGAAATTAAAAGAGGAGTGGGGGACACCACACCCACACCCACACACACACCCCTGCTGCACAGGAAAAGAGGAATAGCACTAAGGAAACCAAGAGCAGAATCCAGCAGACATCCCTGAACAGCAGGATCAGCCAGCGTATGAGGTGCTGTTGAAACTATAGTCAAATCTGGGTACTCATCCTGGGCAGCACACAGCTAAGCTTAACCCACGTATCTATGTCTATTATTATATCTGTCTCTATATCATCATGCATTACATATCATATATTATGTTACATATATTATTATAGATAGATAATATAACTATATTATACTATATATTCCTCTGTGCCTATCTTAGATGACTCTGGGCAGCATGAGAGAAGGTTAAGCATGCCTATCTGTGTGCACCTGCTCTAGGTGATGAACAACAGTAGTTAGAGCATATTCAGTGACTCACAGTTAAGCCTTACATCCTTAGGGAGGCCAAGAAGTTACATATACAAGTCTGAGTAAATATGTTTATTGATTTTGTTTTATACTAAAAGTAAGAATCTGTTGTTTAAAACATCTACATATAGGAGGCAGAATCCAAGCACAAGCATTTCAAAAAAACTAAAGAAAGGCTGACAGCTTCACACTCAAGGGCGTTCAATATCTGCTGTTATGTAGCAGGCACTGTGGGCTGCAGGTGCGCATTCATGCATTAAACAGATAATCTGCCTGCAGACAGCTTCACCTGGAAAGAATTTAAGGGAAGATAATAAATTTGGGGGACAAAAGGAGTCCCTGCAATACAGTGTCATCACCTACAAGTTTACCTTTACAGACCAGAGGATGAATGTCCTTAGTCGGTGAACAATGGCAAATTTTTGTTCCTAACAAATCTGAGAAATTCAAGTAAACACAGTGATACACATTTGTAGTCCCAACACTCAGGAAGATGAAACACTAGAACCTAAGTTCTATGCTTTCTGCAGCACCATAGGGAGTTCAAGGCCAGCCTGACCACATAGGAAAGCCCTGTCTCATAAAACCAAGAGTGAATGATGTAGCTCAATGCTGAACTACTTATCTAGCATTTGCCAAGTCTAATCTACCTCCACTACCACCACCACCTTGACCAAGAGCATCACAGCCTCCACCACCACCACCATCACCACTATCACCTCCACTACTGCTACCACCACCTCCACCACCATCAACTCTACCACCATCATCACCACCTCCACCACCATCACCATCACCATCATCACCACCATCACCATCACCATCATCACCACCACCACACACATGGGGTGGGGGGAAGAGATCCAGAGAGATTGATTCATAGCAAATATTCTGAGAAGTCCTACCGCAAAAAAAGACGGTCTCAATTTGCTTAAGTATACATTTTTCCAAATGTGCCTGTTCACAAACTGACTCCCCTTTTCATGGGATACTGACAAACAATGTCAAGAAGATTAACAGCATGTGCAAAGACCTTCAGGTTATGGGGGAACTATTTTTCTTTAAGAGACAGTAAAGCTTATGCTTTCTATAAAAATTTTAAATGTCTTGATTCTTCAAGGTCAAGAAATTTATGTATTTGGAATTTCTCATTGCCAATATTCCGGAGGAAAGATACTTCTAGCTCCCAACTACAGACACGTAAACAGCCCAGTCCACCACTTCCCCTACCTAACTCACACAGATCATCAAGCCCCCAAATTTCTCTGGTCAGCTTCGCACCCAGTGTGGCTATAGGTGTCCTATGGGCAAAGGCCCCACTGAAACAGCAATCTGCAGAAAAGGGTACAATGGGATGTTAGCACAAGGCAGGAGTAAAAGACACGAGAGTCTCATTGCTGTTGAAGATCCATGCAGCCAAGTTTCCAGAATGCACACAGGAAGGTCGATAAGAGGGAAGGCAGGGGCATTTCCTAAGCCAGTGTTTGTGCCACACTCCTTCCTGTTAACTAACAGGAAAGGAGGGAAGAAGGGCGAGATAAAGGGAGGAAGGGAGGAAGGATGGGAGAGATCAGAGAGGCAGACTTGGAAAAGGTCAAGTATGGTTAATTGATATAAAGAGAGTTCAGCTTTCATCGGATTCCTGACATCATCAAACCAGAAACAGATTCTCCTCTAATTTCCCAGCTGCCTCCATCACTGTCCTTCCTCCCACCTAGTCAGAGCTCGTGTTAAAATGTAATAACCAGTAACCGGGGATGGTGGTAAGCACTGGTCATCCCAGCTTACTGGGATGCTAAGGCAGAAGGATGCCTTGAACTCAGGATGTCTAAACCAGCCTGAGCAACAGGGCAGGGACCTGTCCCCACCTAAAAAAAAAAAAAGTAAAAGAATAAAAAAGTAACGACCAATTTCAGACAATATGGGCAAAGATGTTTTCACAGTTAATCTTGTGGGAACATAAGCTATCATTTGGAGGGGGAAAAAAAGCTAAAATTAGATCAACTTGAAACTGTATAAACTGACCCCAAACTAATCAGACCTGAAGGTAAAAACTCAAACTATTTGATTAGGAGGAGACACTAAAAGGGATGCAGGGGAGCTCACATCTGTAAACCAAACACTAGAAAGGCTTCAGTACTTGGGAAGTTCACTCGAGTTTGACTTCCAAGCTAACCTGGGCTAAGGGATGAGACTCTGACTTGACAATATAGTGATAGCAGTGATAATAATAGCAAGCAAGGTACAGACAATTCACAAAACTGAAAATCATAAAATAAATATGATCACTAAGACACAGAATAAAGATGTCCGTGTTTACTTATATCAGGATACTGGCAACTCCAAACTATTTCTCACCCATCCGGTTGGCAACAAGTTAAAGTTCGACAGATACTGGCTAAAGATGCTGGTGGGACATTCCAACAAGGTAACTGCTAGCAAACAAATAAAACTGATCCCATGACTACATGCATAATGTACATGTGTATGCATCATTTCCTAGAAAGGAAGTTACCAATAGCAACGAGCACACCTGGCACTCAGATACTGTATCCAGTGACATTCTCCACTCAAAGGAAGGAGGATACAGTGCAGAAAAGGTATTTCCAGAGGCAAGACAATGAGGGCAGATGAAACCGGAAGGCCTTTATTAATCCC
Source organism: Ondatra zibethicus (assembly GCA_004026605.1). Classification (NCBI taxonomy): domain Eukaryota; kingdom Metazoa; phylum Chordata; class Mammalia; order Rodentia; family Cricetidae; genus Ondatra; species Ondatra zibethicus. Next base: position 25,496 of record PVIU01004784.1, on the reverse strand, counting down.
AACAGCTGCATAAACACCCACAAAATATGAATAAGACGTGCACCAAGCTACCTTACTCTCACCAGCTAAACCTGGAGCCGACTGAGAAAGAAAACTGAAGCATGGCAGTACTGGATCCTGAAAACTGGGAATCAAAGTCCTAAGAGCCATATTACCTAAGGGAGAAACGGTTGCAGGGAGAGCATAGTAGGAGACTCTGCTTAAAGCAGATGTGGAAAGAAACCACGCAGGAATAACAAAGGTGGGAATGCCAGGATCATTACACAGACTGGCTTAGGCACAAATTTAGAAGACAGTTTTCATAGAAGCAAGATTAAAGTATCTCCTCATGCATTGCTGAGAAGCTGCAAAGGGCAGCCAGGCATGTCAGTGCACACCTGTAGCCCAGCACTTGGGAGGTAGAGGCAGGAGGGTCAGGCGTTGAAGGTCAACTGAGCATATAGGGAGACTCCATCTCCAAAGAAACCAAAATAATAAACAGCGTGCTGATAATAAACGCAAAGGGCAGAATAATAGCTGTATAATGGATACATAAGAGAACATCTTGGCAAAGCGACACCAATGCTCACTCTGAGCCTCCCATGTGACACTAGGACATGTAACAGTCACATGACATCCTCCAAGGGAATGCACAATTCAACCTAAACATAAATAGTTAGCTAATATAAAAAATATTTTAAACGGGGTTCTGATGTGTGCAGACAGGCCAACGCCGTGAAAGGATGTGGAAATGTTCCAGATCAAAGGAGACCAAAGAGAAATGAGAACTAGTTGACAATGAGTCTAGGCTGGCCTGGGTGCTGAAGGAGGAGAATGGCACTGAGAATATAACCGGATTGGGTGATGAGAGAGGAGGGCAGACCAGACTGGTAGTACTGCATCACCACACAGTGACAGCATGAGGGTTGTCACCTCCCTTACTCTTGGGAAGCATGTGCTGTATCCAGGGGTAGAGAACCATGCACATTTACACAACTTGTTATCACTTGATCTTACCCAAAACTTCAAGAAGCAATGCACACTGATTCTCAAATCCTTCAGAAAACAATATGGATCTAAAGTAGGGGAAAAGCAGAGGCACAGGTGGGGAGATGATAAAACCAAAGAGACAAAATATAAACAACAGATGACTCTGCAGAAGAGATACTGACTCCACTTGCTTCCAAACCATTTAAACTGGAATTGTTTATAATAAAGGGCTTCAAGGAAAAAACAAACAGTGGGGAATAAAATAAAAATGTAACAATTGAGAATTCACTCTATTTTTTAGCATGATTTGAAAATGATTTTTAAATTCAGCCCAAACTATGTCATTACATATACTACTTATGTATGTGGATGCATATGTACACACAGATCTTTTTCTCAGAGCTACCTAAAAATCTGTGTATAATTTCTTAGCATGAGAAAAAAATCCTGTATCTTCCTAAACACCACGGGCAGACCACAACCCATGTCCTCGAGCACAGTAGGAACAGAACTCCATCTACCTTTCCAAGACTTGTAGGTCAACAGAAGCCTCTGAAATTCCAGTGCCCTGTGTCTGTAACCTGAGGACTGTTTCCCTTCTAGAAGAACAAGTTCAGATCTGGAAGATGAGCTATATCTAACAGCATCAATTTTTAAAAACCTATTAGCAGTGGCCTTTGGGGTTAAACACTGTATTGCTGAATAGACTGGAGGGGGAGTGGAGAGCTCCCCCCCCCGCCTAAATATGGATGAGGTCATATGTGCCGTCCTCCCACATCTGTACCTCCAAGAGGAAATAAGTAGGAATCCAGTCCCCTTCTTGGGTAAGTGTGTAGAAGGGGGAAAAAAGATATGAAGGTTGGACATTAGGAGGCCAAGAACCATCAACAGAACTGAACTCAATGCTTAAGCAGAAATGGGTTAAATCTCAGGGAGAGCCACAGATCCTTAGTCTCAGACTCCAAGGCAGGCTCTGCTGCCTGAAGATACAAATAATGAAAAGTTATGCTGCAGCAGAAGACGTGGTATTGTTCCCTTCCAAAGAGCATTAAAATATAAAGGTCAGTTAAGCTTAAATGGTATTTTATTGCATCTTTTAAAAAGACCTTGAACAATTAAAGCAATGAAATATACTACTTGCTATCAATTTTAAACATTCACAGAAGCATAAAAGGCAGCACATTCCTATACTGGAAAAAAAAAAGTTAACTCCTGCTCTTCCTGTACATGCTGACTTCAGGCCACGTGGCTTTCTCAGGGAGTTCCTGCGACACGCTTGTTGGCGTAAACTCCTGACTGGACAGCAGTTCTCACTTGAGTGTCAAGAGGGGATAACCCAGAATTGCAGTCTATCAAGACAGTCATTAACTAAGATGCTACTAATGCAATGGCTGGAACTCAAGGTTAGAGAATGATCCTTAAGCCTGGGGAGGTGACTGAGACTGTCACTCGAGTCCCCACTATGGACCCTTGGAAGCAGATGGGCAGTTTAAGAACAAATCGTTTGTTTAAAGTTCTTATGGAGAATGTAACAGGGAGCCAAGTTTGCAAGCCATGAATTTAAGGGTTATAAATTACTGTTCAGTTGCTCAGTTGCAGGAAAAGAGTCTACCCTCTGATGCTATGGCCTTTAACCTCTTGACTTCCACTGATAGCATCATATGACTTTTTATTTTACTCAAGCTTCCAAAGCAATAAAATGTCAAAACAAAGAAAATCAATTTTGCCACTCCAAAGAAGCAATTAGTAAAGTTTCAACCACTCTAAATACATCTTACCTTCATTAGCTTCTCTACACTGTACTGTATAAACTACCCCTTACATTCCAGAGCTATTGCTTTACTACCAATTAGCTAACAAATGAAGGCTTTAACCTTTTAACCAAAGTACCTAGCAACCAGTACCATGGGAATATGATGAGCTTATTGAATTACAGGCCTCAGGAAAAACAACTTCTCCAAAAGTCACCAGGATGGCTCAGAGCCCCATTTCAAAATGGTAGTGAGGCTCAAAAGATTCAAGTGACTTTTTCTCATGCACACTCAAGCCTTCACACTGGATTTACAGGTCTTTATATAATAAGGTGGGCCTGAAGCTATGGCTCAGCATGATGAGCACCTGATGCTCTTCCAGAGGACCCCAGTTTGGTTCCCAGCGTATATGATAACTCACAACCCTTTGTAATCAGTTCTAGGGTATCTGACGGCCTCCTCTGGTCTCCGTGGGCACCAAGAATACATGTGTACACATCATACTTTCCAATAAAACACTCAGACACACAACAGAAATAAATCTGAAGAAAAAGAGGAAGAGGAGCCAGGCAGTGGTGGTGCACACCTTTAATCCCAGCACTCGGGAGGCAGAGGCAGGAGGATCTCTGTGAGTTGGAGGCCAGCCTGGTCTACAGAGTAAGTTCCAGGACAGGTTCCAAAACTACAGAAAAACCCTGTCTTGAAAAATATGCCCTCTCTCCCCCCCCAAAAAAAAAAGAGGAGGAGCAGGAGAGAAGGAAGAGAGGCAGAAGCCGCCACCACTGCTGACTGCCTCACCAGCCTTGCTTTGCCAATCTCTAGCAAACGGCCCTGAGACCCCATAACTTCTGGACAGAAACCTTAGAATCAATGAAAAGTTTCAGACACCAGTAAGGGACAGAGCCACTCACTCGATTAGTGTGTTTAATCAAGTAATTTACTGCTATTAAGTTCCATTTCCCCATCAACAAAGTAAGAAGACTCTCACACAAACTGAAGAATTTAGGGAACATGCTTGAGGAGTATGCCCCCCCACACACACACACACTGTGTCTTCTTTACATCAGAGACAAGGAAAGAGTGGGTTTGTTGACACTGCTGACTTCTGGGGCTCCCAGTCTGTCACCCATTTCCAGAGACTAGTAAGACCCGAGCAGCAAATGCCTGAAGCAGAAAGAATATTTATAATAACAAGTCCTATTTACACTATTAAATCAATTAAGAGGTGAAAAGTCAGCAAAGGGTTCAGAGGAAAAGAAAGACACACGAGTGGTACACAACTCTACGAGAGGAAGGAATTCCCTACAGTTAATTTCAACCCGTGAGTTTGGGATATGAGAAAGGACAGAGGATGTTCATCACAAACAGATCAGTGAACACATTGCAGGCCAGCTGCTTCCCAGAGGCGTCTGAGAGATACTGAGCATGATGGGTCAACATCCCTACTTAAAGGGTAGGAAAATGAATCAGACACCTAGATAAACCTGCCTGATCCCAAAGCCCTCAGCCACTGCAGCTTTAATGTTATTGAAAAAATAATAAAGGAAATTATCTTGTTCAATAACCGCATTTTATAGGTCAGTGAATAAATAGGGGTTAAAAAAATACCCACAAAGATAAAACAATTAAGACACAAACAGAATATCCCAGGAATAGTGTGCCTAGGTACTCTCAAAGCTACTTAGGGGACTCAGACAAAAAGGTGGCAAGTTCAAGGCCAATCTGAGCAGTTTAGCTATCCAAGGAATAAAGTAGGAAAACACACAAAATCTACAAAATCTTTTCATTTTCCTAATCAATTAAAAAACAAAGAAAAACAAGGATGCTGTGGTTATGTTAGTCCATGCTATAACAAAGGACTGGCCCAAACAAGTTCAGGAGGGAGCTGCTCTACCTTAGTTTGAAGATGGGGCATCATGGGAAAGGCGATATGCCAGCAACAGCAGCTCTGGCCATGGCCCCAGGAGGGTGAGGCAGAGGTCACATGCAGCCATGGTCACGAAGCAGAGAGAGATGGATGCTAGTACCCAGCTCTGGATTTCATTCTGGACCCCACCCCGTAAGGCGCAGCCACCTACATTAAGAGAGGGTCTTCAGTCCTCAGCTAAACCGCTCTGAAAACACCCACTCAGACACGTCCATAGGTGTCCTCCCTAGCAGAGTCTATGAGCAGTCAGATTGACAGCGATGACTGACGATCACAGATGTCATGGATGGAGAACAAGCAAGACAATACAGCACAGCTTCGAGGATTTGACCTGTGCAAAAGCAGGGCCTACCAAATACAGAATAACTCTTACCAAAAACTAAAGTGAGGCACTGGAAGATCCACGTTTCTCACTTTTTCACATTTATTTAAAAGGGGGTTCATGTGTAGAGGTCAAAGAGCAACCTCAGACACCAGACCTCTCTTTCTATTACGTGGGACCCACGATCAAACCGAGTCATGAGAAACTAAATGTACAGAGAAGGACAGAGATGAGAGCTTAGAAAGAAGCCGCTTGCAGTCTGTTCTCATTGATTTGTTCCATGATGTGTTGAAACTCATGAAGAGATGAAAAATTACATTTCTGGAGCGCTACTCAAAGGGAGTGTCTGTGAGGCTGCGTCAACTGTCACTATGGCATTTCTTATTAGGAAGTCTCTTGCTGTCATTTTTTTTGTTATTTTAATTACAGTTTGATCAGTGAGGAGCTATTTTGAATCTATGGGACTTTCCTAACCAGATTGTTTTGGCATTTTAAAGTCACTCAAATTCAAGGCCTACACAATATGGCAAGTATCTTTTCTCCCCTTCTCTCCTTTATACTCAAAATTCTAAACAAAGGAACCATCTGTTCCCTCCGAAAACATCAGCCCTTGTTTTCGTTTTTCCATTAATAATAGTGCCTCAAACTTATATACTATCTCCCTCCAACTTGCTTGTTAAAGCATTTTGTAGACACTGCCTCATTCATCTTTGCCATTATAGTCTACAAATGGGAGGAAGGGGAAATGTTTGCCAATTCTCGGTTTGATAAATAACTATTGGATCGTTAATGAATTTGTGTGAGAGACTGCATGTTAGCATCAGAAGGGCCCTTCGCTGATCCTCTTGCCCAATTCTGGCTCTCGCACGTAAAAAGAGAAACTGAGAAAGGAGAAGTGGTTCCATGCCCTATTTGTATACGTGGCTCTCTGCTCCTGATGGTGGGCAGAGGGGTCAAAAGCACATCTTACACATTTTTAAGTCTCCAGAAGCTGGTGTCTAAAGCGCTCATTTAAATACTTGTTGAATGAATGAGCGTGTCCGTAAATAGTCTGGACACAGCAGGTGTTGCAAAGTTGGGGTAAGAGCTCAGCAATTATGCCCCCCTAGTCAGTGTGTGAGTGTTTGGTTAGCAACCTAAATTCAAAAAGAACCAAATAGAAAAGAGATGAGAAGAAGATATATCTGTATAAATACAAAATTCACTGAGCAAATGCAATGGCTTAGCCATTGGCCATGTTAAAACTTAATCTACATGAAGGCAACCATTAAGGCCAACTCCCCAGATGCTCTGCACTCTCTGCCTGGTCCCTATATTTGGGAATTTGATGAAGCTACTCATAAAACATTACACTACTGGAAAAACAAGACAAAATTTAAAAAAAAAAAAACCTATGTGTCAAAATGCTAAAGAATAGTATGTCTCAATAGCACACATTAGCCCAAAAAGGACAGTCCTCCGTTCTCTGATTTAACTTCAGCAGTCCCTGTAACTTAAGGAATCTCAGCATTACATCATGAAATCTAGCAGTTCAGAGTTCTCCAAGGAGCAGAGAGGTCACTGGAATGAAGATCTTTCTTTCCATGAAGTTAGCAGGGCATCTGGCCTCTTTTTCTCATGTTTAGAATGCCTTATTTCCCAGTGCAAATCCTTCTTGCTGGACAGAAAGCTCATGGTTCCCACATCTGAAACCCTACCATCCAAAATGCTTAAGAGGTCCAACACGGTCAACAGTTCCTTAGAGATCCTTCAAAACAGGCTGTCCCTGTAGATGAGAAAGGTGGGTGCCTAGAGAACAAAGGGGATTTCCTTTCCACTGATGGGGAACCAGTTCAGGTCCTCATGTACACTAGGAAACCACTGCCACTGAAGAACAGCCTGAAGCTGAGATCACTTTCTTTACAGCAGAGAGAGGAGGAGGGAGGGAGGGAAAGAAAGAGAGAGACAGGGAGAAATAGCCAACTATGTTACCATATGATCTCACATAGGGTGGCTCATTTAAAGTGAGCAGAAAATGAATTCTTTTCAAGCCAACAGAAGTGGAATGTCAGTTCTGAGCTCCCTGCCCGACAAAGGAGAGGCCCACAGAGACGGGGCAAACCAAGGAAGATACCTGGATTCCCTCAGGGGTCACCTGTCTCACATGTGCAGGCACAGTCAACAGCGAACACCAAAGAGAAGTGTGTGGCTCCCGTCTTGCAGTGGTGTCAGCTGGAGATCCATACAGTAGATGCTCGGGGGCGCACTGCAATAGTGGCCTGCACAGTCAGGTCGCAGCAGGCCCAGCTCAGGCTGCACACAGTCCATACTTAAGGCACCAAGATTCCCAGGGCCCCTCAGTGTTCCCGCAGAAAGTACGTGGAATGTTAACCCTTCCTTTCTCATACTCCAGATAAAACTGTCCTTTCACTCACGTGGGCATTCTTGCCATAAAACCACTTTCAAAAACAACAACGATGATGATGATGATGACGATGACAACAACTTTGGTCTTGGCACACAAGCCTCATTACTTAACATCCTAATTAAATATTTCATGTTAAAGTAAAGGGTCCCATATTCACCATATAAAAGCCCTACTAAATGGAACTGAGTTTCATCTCTGAGGCTCTTTCAGGGCTTTATTTTAACATAGCTGCTGAAAAGGTCCATGGTCCCAAGTATTTATCTGCTCTCTGATTATGTGCCTGCACCAGCCTGCAAGGACCAGAGGGGCCTGCCTGATGATACAGGATTCTCATAGCCCCAGCCAGGCTCCTGCTTCAAAAACCTGCATCTGGTAACGGAAGTCCCCTAAGAAGGGGGACGCTTCCTCTCACTCGCACACCCCATTAGCTAACTAGTCAATAAGATCTGGTGGTTACAAATGTCCTTTTCCCAAATAAAAACGCCTATCAAAGAATGCTGCTGTTCTAAATGGTAACCCATCAGTTAGCATCGGGTGATGTTGGGCTCAGCCACTGAGGGCATCAATCAGTCTCTCCTTTTACAGAATAAATGGTCAATTCGAGCAAGCACTAGACTTCACCTAGAAACTCAGTACTTAAAATGAAATTCCTATCTGGGGAGAGTTTAACCTCTCCTGCTGGGAGATTCTGCCCACTCTCATGCCCCTCCCCAACACACACATTTCACACACACACACACACACACACACACACACACACACACACACACACACACACACACACACACACACACCATTCTTAACTAATAATCAATTTTTGTATGGCAAGCCCCAAACAATTCCCACTACCTTCCCCTTCACTACTTCTTAGCTTAAAATTCAATACAAAACAGGCTTTTAAATAAAGGAAAATGAGACACACAAACACCATTGAACACAAACCCCACCTTAAGATGATGATGATACCCTCTGCAGGGTTAGCCGTTCTTCATCATTCCAGGCCACAGAAATAACCATGTGCTGTCTCCTCCAACCTGACCCCATGAAAATTCCATAAGAAATACAAGCAAGTGCCGAATACAAGCAAATGCTGCGTAGCTCCTAGGGTTTCCTGGTACCTCCTCTACAAACAAAAGTTACTTTTTGCATGATGTTGTGCAATCGGCAGTAACAATGCATCAATAGGAAGGAACACATACTTCTCATTTGTGTTTGTTTGTTTATTTCCAGGCTAAGGAAGTTTCTGCATTACCCACCAATGGCCTTTGGAGACTCTACAATGTCTCTTTAGGATAACAGGCCCCAAGTTCAGAAACTAAAATGATGAAAGCAAAAACCACACAATAAAAATACAGAGCTTAAATGGCAAGAAAGTTACTTGGGAAAATAAATTAACAGCATAGTCCTATTTTAAACTTTTTAAAGGAATAAAAAATAATAATAGCTAAGAAAAGGTGATAGAAAACAAAAGTAAAATTGAGCCCAGAAAAGACTCATTTGCCTGAGATCCCTCTCAGCCATGTAATTGAAACTGACAGCAGAGAAAATAATATTCACGTTTCTATTTGCTACCCCCAACTGACATGGTTGGCCGTTTGTTTTGTTTTAAATAAAATGGGGAAGCAACAAATATATTAAATCCATCTGCAAAAAAACCCACATTTGCATGTGGAAAACAAATAAGTGGGTGCCTGAGTGGGTGATTAGGCCTCCAATTACCCATCTGCACGGGCCAAGCATCCTCACAGGTGTAAGCCGCACAGGAGCAGAACATCTGAACCGAGAGCCCCCCCCCCCCCCGCCTCCCCACCCCCGCCACACCATGGAGAGCTACAGGTCGAGGCAAACCAAAACTCTCAGGCTCTGCACTGAGCCACCCAGAGTTACATCTCTGTGGCTCCTTTAAGGGATCGACGCAGCTCCCCTTCCCCCAGAGTACCCTTCAAAGTGTGCTTGATGGCATCTGCTGTCACTCTTGCTATTAGACTGTGCGATCCCCTCCTTCGGTCTCACCTCCAGCTGTGCTGGCCTAGTCTTTCATGGACCGAGCATACTTCAGCCTCCGGAGCTTTGCAAGTACTTTCACTCATTCTGAAACACTTTCTCTGTCCCCATTCTGGTCTCTCTGGCTTTCTGGTTTGTTTCATTCATAGCTTTGTTCACATGTGCTCCTATCATCTAGAATAAGGTCTAGCACATAGCAGGCATTTGCCCAAAAGGTCTTAAATTAAGTCACCATTAGTATGATTTGCTATGTCAGGCACCATAGGACCTCTAATGAAATTAAGGCAGAATTCAGTAAGTTTCATTCCAGTGGAGAAGGAAAGATTGGTGATGGGTTAAAGCAACAGAACAAAGCATCATGAATGCTCTACTGGACAAACAGGCAAAGCACCTAGGTAACAAGTAGCCAATCACTGACAATGAGTGGGAAGGGTGGGAGAAGGCCCAAAGCGCATGAGTCCCTGGAACTTTCTTGAAAAGAAGAAAAAAAAACACCCACAAAAAGACAGTCAGGTCAAATAAGTTCTAACGAGTCCTCAGTAGCTCCCTGTGTTCCTTATCAATGCGACAAGACTCCCTTACCAACAGCACTATGGGCACCTGCCTGAGCCCCACTAGCAATTCCCGGTGCCAATGCCTGCAAAATGAAGAACCACTGTCTCCGAGCTTTCATCTTACCAGAGAATTTTAAATACATGCAAAATTTAGTTTCAGAAAGTTTTAGATTAAGACAGGGGAAACCTTCAAAAAAATGCTAAGGGTGGATCTGGAGAGATGGCTCAGTGGCTAAGAGCAATGGCTGCTCTTATAGAGGACACAGATTCAATTCCCAGCACCCACATGGCAGCTCACAACCATCTGTAACTCCAGGTCCAGGGATTCTGATGCCATCTTTTGGGTTCAGAGGGTACCAGGCACACAGGTGGTAAACAGACATACATGAAGCCAAAACACTCATGCATATAAAATAAAAGTAATTTGTAAAAGGCAATAAGGCTGCTCACTGAGAAAGACTCTAACTTGTTCATTCCCCTACTTAAACAGCTGTAATGATGGAGCTCGTTGACTCCCCACCCCCAAAAATTCTCTTGTTCTCCATATTGAAAAGTCAGCCCCATGCTGTGCTTCTGTTGCTCTATCCACACCCCCAGAGCTCATGTTAGAGTCCCACCAAAGTTCACTATCCCCTATGCTCGCTGCACAACCATCCCTTCCAGTGCCTTCTTCACTCTCCAGACTTTTCCATGCACCTAGCCAGTGCAGAAGGAGATCACTGATGAGCAGAAAGGGTGGGAGACAGCCACGTTAGTGGCCTCTTCCATCTCCTCTATGCCTTTCCCACTATTCCATGACATGGCTTTTGAACTGACTTCGCACACAGACAGTCGGGCTCTTTGCTGAGAGCTAAGCACTGTGCCTGGGAGAGGAAGTAAGGACACAAGATCTAATGGCATCAAGGAGCAAGGTCAATCCAAGAATGACTCCAGCAGCATCAATTACTTTTGTGACCTGGACCTTTGACTGCCATCTTCAGCATAAATTAGAACAGTGTGGGAAAGCAAAACAAAAACAGACAGAGCCAACTCCTGGCCCTACTTCCTGCAGAGACACAGAACTTAGGAAGTGTTGCGACTCCCTGTCCCAGCTTCTCAGCTCTTTCAAGCAGCATATATAGTTAAACTTGAGAGTAGAGTATGGAACTTTTAACCTCCCCTACAACTGAGAATTGAGATTAGTGCTACAATTTGCTATGTGGTCTTGGAAAAGACACTTAAGACTGCACTGGCGTGGGAAAGTGGAGGAGGGAGGCTGCAGGTAGAAGCACAGTGGCAGGGAGCCACGGAGGACGGCAGTGGTCAGGGAAGCAGGGACTGGGGAAGACAAGGATAGAAGCTTTGGACAGTTTCATATGACCCTGGTGAAATTAACTTAATGGCTTGAAAACTCAAAGCAGGAAGGCAGGCTAAGAAAGGAGTTAAGGGGACCTTCAAAGCCTGTTTCCAGTGTCAACATCAACCAGATAACAAGAATAGTTTCATTACGTAAAAGCCCATTTTGTTTTCATGTCATTCTTAGATTACATCATAGAGTGGCTACGGCCGTCTCATACCTTATCATAAATAAATCACTAGCTTAAATCAGAGAATGAGCCAGGCTCAGTGATTTAAAAGGAAAATATTAGATCATTTTTAATAACCGATATAATTCAAGTCAGTTGCCATTGAGGCGGTGAGGTAATTCTATGCTACACAGGCCCAAGGAGGAACCAAGGAGGGTCATCACCAGGCAGGTCTAGAGACAACACCACATAGAGATGCAGAGGTGGCCACCAGTTCTTGCATGAGGGCCATCCACATATCAGAAAAACTCTACTTATACTATTGGTGCCCCCAAAGCCTCCCTCACCAAACAGTTTACAGACATTCTCCTCAGAACCAAAGATGAGCATCATGTGCTGTCTGAACGTATACCCCAGAATCCACTGGAGTAAAAGAGCAAAGTGAGGCTTTCAGTTATTCAGGAAAACATGAAATCTGGGGTGACTGACATGCCAGCACCGAGGCGTCCCCCCAACCACGAGGGCACTGCAGCGTGAAAACATGGAGACAAAGGTGGAATAGAGAAAATGACTAAGGGTGACTTCCAGCTAAGATTATACATGCGTAGAAAAAAAGAACACTGGGGCTGGAGAGATGGCACAGCAGTTACAAGGATTGGCTGCTCTCATAGAGGACCCAGGTTCAGTTCCCAGCACTTGAGAGTGGCTCACAACTGCCTTGAACTACAGGTTCAGGAAATCGGGTGCTCTCTTCTGACCTCTGCAGGCATTGCATGCATGTGGTACACTAATATGCATGCAGAAAACACTAGTGTAAGGTTAAAGTAAATAAATCTTAAAAAGAAGAAGAGATAAAACTAATGCTACATCAACTACATGTTCACGACACTGGAGGACAGAGATCTATGAGGTGGGAACCTTACGTCCCACAACAAGATATGAAAGCAGATTTCAAACGAAAACACTTAAGTAAGATTCTGCATCTAAACTCAGCCTTACTGCGTTGCCTTCAGCCATAGAACTCGATGCCTTCATATGTTTTCAGCAAATGAAATCCTGGGCATGGAACACTTTGAACTCACTGAGAGTATATTTAAAAAGGACAGTTGAAAGAGACCATCAAGCACAGAGTAGTAACTTTCTGGCCAGTAGCATTTTAAATGACCACAGCTACGCTTTCCTCTGTCTTGGGCTCCAGAGCTACTAGTAACCTTGACCCTGATTTTAAATCTCTCATTTCCATTAACTTTGAGAGTGGTGATTAGGATGAGCACCATGAGAACCGTACACCCACCTATAAGACGACCTGCTGAACCTGTTCTTAGGAGAAGACTATTTGGGTCGGGAAAAGAGACATATGCCCTGGAAAGAAACTCTCTGCCAGACAGAGGTATTGGCCGAGGTCTCTTGTCTGATCCCGTCATCCCTGTGGCACGGCTGTGCATCAGCGCTCTGTTCCTAATGCAAATGGTATTCATAACTACAGAGACGCACTGTCTGAGCCAAGAAACACTGATTTATTCAACTTCTCAAGACACAGTATGACCCAACAGAGGCAGCGCATCCCTGAAACATAATGAAAGGGGCATGATGGGGGATCAACGAGCCAATTTTAACCTACTTTGACCTAATCCGTTTCTGGAAAAGAAGAAAGGTTAGAAAAAGAAATGAAAACATGCCTAAAGGCTACATGGAGTCATTTCAAAGAGCCAAGGTGGGCAGGAGGGAAAAAAATATTGAGAGGAATTTCATGAATTCTCCCTGCACTGCACACTGAGGCAGGTGGGTCCCCTCCCTGGCTCTTGGCATCTCACCTACACAGCTAAGGGCTCAGGCAAGAATTCCAGTCATTTCCACCAAAGCAGCTCTGACTGCTGACAAAAGCCAAAAATGCAGAGGTGGAAAAGGACATGGTTAGCTGCGAGATTTGCATTCCATGCTGTTGTGTGTGTATCAACATCTTCATCACAAATTTCTAATGGAATTTTCCTCCAAAAAGGTTCCAAGGCAAATTGATCTACAAAGATGCTGAGTTTATTTGGTACCTTCCAGTCATCCGACTCTCAGCATATCCTAGGTAACCTGGAAATCTGTACCCAGCAGGCACTCAGATAGTCCTCTACAATCCACAACCTGGAAGTCAAGTCATTTCCCTCCTGTTCCCCAACATCTCACACAGAGAATAGTGTATCATTTCCAGGGTTGGTAATGGTTATAAAATAAAATTAACTTTAAAAAAAAAAAAAGACTATGGCTTACAACATGGACAGAAAACTCTGACACTCAGAGAAGCCAACTGCCTTGGAGCTTGCCCCATGGGCAAATGTTCACAGCAAGAGTGGTAGCCCTCAGAGCAACCTGAGGGGGTTAGTTCCCCCCTACCGCAGTCATGTGACTGGACTTTGTAGAGAACCTACAGAAGAGACGAGAGGTGTGGGAAAGCTCACCTACAACCTCAGAAGGCCTGAGGGACCCATCTGAGCTGCCAAATCTCTGTCCTGTAGAAACTAGGAAAGAATAGATAGTTCTTTTTTCTGTTTTTGTTTATTTGTTTATTTCTTGTTTTTTCCAAGACAGGGTTTCTCTGTGTAGCCCTAGCTGTCCTGAAACTCACTCTTTAGGCCAGGCTGTTCATGAAACTCAAGAGATCTGCCTGCCTCTGCCTCCTGAGTGCTGGGATTAGAGGTGCGCATGGCCACCATCCAGCTTGAATGGATGTTTCTTGTTTTAGCGAATAATTTGGGAGAAATGTTATATAGAAACAGCAACTGATAATACTGCATAAGAGTTTGGAATGTTCAAATTCTAGAATATTTTCATGATTCACCCCATTTTGTATTAAGCCTAGGAAACAGATCACCAGTGTTCACTATCAGGAACTCTGGAAAGAAAGACTTTTGCTCAAGAACACAGAGTTGCTGTCTACCTTTGAGACACAGAGCCAGGCACACCCTGGCCATGCACACATAACTGTGAATATAACAGCAGGGTATAAAAAGTCAGGGTAGCACTTTCTGCTAAAGCTTGTGATTAGAGATGAGCTGGAAACAGAATGACACATGAAATGTTGACGTGTTCAGTCAAATTTTTATATTATCCACTTCCATCCTCAGATACTGACCGGCCTCTGTGGCCCAACTATGGTCAAAGGCTCACCATACCATCCCCCTGGGCATCCCTTAGAGATAAATCTTCTCCCTGGAAACTGTCCATAAGATCCTCTCCACTCTCCATGCCCTTCATCTAGACCCAGAGAGATCTGGGTCTGTGATTTACTTACCTCCATGTCCGAATACAGTAAGGCTTGAAACACATTTTGTGACAAATAAAAATACTGTAACCAATCATCTTCCCATTATGTGAGATGTCTTCTTTCTACATCTCTTCCCACTGTGTGTGACCATCTTATCTCTACATCTCTTCCCACTGTGTGTGAGCATCTTCTCTCTACATCTCTTCTCATTGTGTGACCATCTTCTCTCTACATCTCTTCCCACTGTGTGTGACCATCGTCTCTCTGCGTCTCTTCCCATTGTGTGACCGTCTTCTCTATGCATCTTTTGGCTTTGTGTGTGTGAGACTCTTCTCTTTGCATCTTTCCTGAAAGTTACAAGCTTCTAGAGATCAGGGAGTGAACCTAACTCACCATTATATCCTAAGGCGTCTAAGACTGGGCTTCTCATACACAAAGCCATGCGCTCAATCTCCAGGACTCCAGGAAGGAAAACAAAAAGACTCTGCAGTTGCTAACTTTCTGACAAAGACTAGACTCAGGGGAGAAAATAACTACATATACTATAACGAGAAGTAGCTGTGCAGCAACAGTACAACACACTTAGCCACACAGACTTTTGACACCTTCTACCACAAAGTAACCAATGAAAAAGAACTCTTAAAAACAACTCTGATCTCCTAGGTCCACAGCAAGGAAAGAAAAGAGGCAACCCCACTGCACCGAAAGTCAAGAAGGCTGAAAAGGGATTCCTCTGCCTTTTCTTTAACAACAGCCCTATCTCCTATAAGCAGTCCTATCTCTTATAAACAACCCTCCCTGCATTAAAGGAAGACCCACTGACTCTGGGAGACTGCATGGGCCTCCGTTCCCACTCAGTAAGTCCTCTTGTAATTTGTGAAACAAGTAAATAAAAATGAAACCTGGCTTAACAGATGGTGACAAATACTCAGAAGCCACCTGGCCAAGGAACTGCAGGGAGCCAAGACACACACCTCTACCAGAAATGACCAATGCTTTGCTTCCGGCAGACTCTAATACCTGGTAGCTCTTAAGACCAAAACGGAAATATTAAAACTGAGAGGCCTTGGCTACAACAATTGTACGTGGATATCCAGAGAGGGAAATCATTTCCTCCCTGACTCCCACTGGGCCAGGCATGCTTGGGGCAGAAGGCGTGATTAGGTGAACAAAGCAGGAGTCCCACAGGCTAGGCTACAGCTTCTCTGGGTCTCTCAAGTACTCAGTTTCCTAGATCTCTGCATCTACCTGGACACTTCTTCCCGCTTTAGGTGTCAACTTTAATGTTAAAAAAAAAAAAAAGCTCCAAATTGAATTTCTTTCCAAGACGCGGAACAAGTTACTGTTCACGAGGGTCTAGGCTTGAAGAAGGACGAATGGCGAGTATGAATACCTTGTCAGAGACACAGTGCTAGACGCAACCTTTACAGTATCTTTCTTCCCTTTTAATTCATTTTGAATCTTGAAGGAGAAAACAATTACAACAACCTATGAAGGGACCACACTTGATAAATTACTACCAACAGGCTTGCACAAAGCAAACCTTAGAGGCCAGCAAGACAATCAATGTAGCCTACAATTCTGGGATCCAGAAAATGAAGGCAAAGAAAAACTAACATTTGGCAGGTTTTCTGTTCACCCATCCTGCCATACTCTGCCATTGCACACACTCACAGTACATGTCTGAGGCTACGCTGCTCTCAAAAGCCTCTTTCTGTACAGTCATCTGTTTAGCCCTCATAAAAATCATGCTATCTAGCTGTAAAACAACCCTAACAGATTTAGTCAGGACCTGGTAGAGTAGCCTTGGGGAAAGGGACACTCACAACCTTCAGATTTATTCTTCTATCCATGAAAATGTGTCATGTAATTTTTATACACCAGTAGACTATGGGACACAGGCAGAGAGTATCCTTCTTCTCGCTGGGTATTATATTTTTTAAAAAACTATTTATTTTTATTTAATGTGCATCGATGTTTTGCTTGCATAAATGTCTGGGTGAGGGCGTCAGATCTTAGAGCTTCAGACAGTTGTGAGCTGCCATGTGGGTGCTGGGAATTGGACCCAAGTCCTCTGGAATAGCAGTCAGTGTTCTTAACCACTGAGTCATCACTCCAGCCCCATGGGTATCATATTCTTGAAGGTCAAGATCGTGTATGACCCAGCCAGTATCCTGCCTTTTCCAATCGCACTCTTGTAAGAAGCTCTTGACAGCACATCATCTTGGTCTTCTCAGATCTGACCTTCTGCAGAATCCAGCTGACCAACATCCCGTCCAAAACAAGACATGAGCGCTGAAGCTAGTCCTTTATCCCCAATGGTATAACTGCTCTGAGGAGCCACTTCATCTGTGCTGTGTGACTGCCATGAGGTTTGAGAAGGACAGTCTCTGGTGTGGATATTCCAAGCAGCATAGTCCCAACCTTTTGGCCTCAGTGACAGGTTCATCACTGGGCAGTAACCAAAGCCTCTGTGAATGTGGCAACAAGGCTCTCTTCTCCTCCAAACAGGTGAGCAGATGTCTTCAGCCTGGTCACTGGGCAGCGATCTACTAACCATAAGGTCAGCAACCACAAAGGGACAGAGCAAAGAACACGGCAGAGCATCAGAGACGACATCCTACTCAAGTTGAGCAGAAAGTCATCTCCCTCTGAACCAGGTCTTCTGGGATTGCAAGGTCACCTTTCCATCTGGTTCTAAAT
Source organism: Ondatra zibethicus (assembly GCA_004026605.1). NCBI lineage: Eukaryota > Metazoa > Chordata > Mammalia > Rodentia > Cricetidae > Ondatra > Ondatra zibethicus. The sequence goes on along the minus strand of PVIU01004784.1, from coordinate 8,101 downwards.
AACATATGCCCAGGCCACGTCAGGGCTTCAGAAGCAAGAGTCACCGTTGAATCATAACAATCTAAGGATAACAGAAACTTCCGAGTCTCTTCCAGCTGCCTCGTTTAAGGTAGTCTTTCCTGTTCTGCCTTTATACCACTCGAGTTCATTAAACCCAAGTTCAAGGCTACCATAATTTCATTTTAAACACTGAGAAACTCAAAAGGTGAAGCAGGTAATAGAGCTTCCCATTGATGCTGCAACCATAACCGGGGGGGGGGGGGGGGGGGGATATTCAAGTCCATGTTTGAGATTTTAATAAATGCTGCAAATTAAAGAGGAACAGTGCAGTTTACCAATGCTATGGCACCAACCCTCCAAGGAAAGTAGTCAAAGAACAATGAGGAAAACAAAAAAACAAAACACAAGGATGAAGTCAGTTGCACGTTCAAATCAAGTTGGCTTTTTTTTTCCAATCACAGCAATATTCGCTGTGTTTTGAAAAACTCCACAACATTCATAGTGGGATATATTATTTATGTAGTTTAATGTCAACCCTTGTAGTACATAGGGATTGATCCTCATCATGGAAACCACAGAACTACAATCAGTAGAAGCAAAAATCCCCCAACTATTTCTCTCAGCTTGTCACCTGGGATAGCTTGTCACCAAGGCACCCCAGGTCACACCATACAGATGATTCTCTGTACCATAGCCATCATACCACCTATGAACTAGAGAGCCGCTGCAAGCAACGCATCTATCACCATTTTCCTTTCCAAAGGACAGCAACAAAACCCACACTCAATTAGCACCAGAACACTAGCAGGTCATTAAAACAAGGGCTTCCATGCTCTGCCAAGGCTAAGCTAGCCCTCTCCACCTCCAAAGGTTGATGGGAAAATAAAATGAGATTGCAAAAGAAAACAGCGCATCACACAGGAGCAAACAAGAAACATCAGATTGCTCCCTGTCATCTTCATGCCATCTCTCATGCTTAATGACACTCCACTTTCTGCCAAAGGAAAAAGAAGGGACCCACACAATTACTAGCAAGATGAAATCATTGCCACTGAATTTTCCTCCAGTTTCTCTATATACCACCTTGCCAGAGGTGAAGCCCACCTTTGCTTTGCCACATATTTTATTGACATTGTTATATCTGGTCTGTTGCCACGAAACCAATTCGGATAATGATGACGATGATGATGATGATGATGAACATTTTAGAATTCTCCAGTTCTCAATTCTTGCTCCCAGCACCTGTTATTTTTTAAAACATATATTTTGCTATTAAAAAAGATGCATATTTCTGTGTAGCACTCACCAGCTAAGGGAAAATTCCTTCTCTCCAATTAGGGAACAGGGAACGATGACAAATGCAGAACCAGCTGACTCTCTGCTTCTGTCCTTCAGTTCCCACCTGCGGGAAACAGAGCAAGGAATGTCTGAGGCTCTGGGCTCCAACCAGCATCAGAACTTCCTAGGCTGACAATGTCCCTGGCTAGACCATACAGGATGATGTCTGGACTGACTTCCAGACCTCCCAAACCTCCAGTCAGTACCAGGCACTCTTGTTTGGCAAGTTTGTCCCAAAGTGGGAAGAGAATGCTCTCACTCTTCGTCTCCCAGCACTCCTGGAAAACAGAACCACCTGAACAACAGAAGTACAAGACAGAGCAATTAAGGAGGAAAAAAAACACGACATAGTGGTCCTCTGAATTTCAATTTCCTCCCCTGTAATATGAGAACCAGGGAGCCATACAGAGCTGCAAAGTCTTAGTAGTCCTTGGTAAATCCTCAATACAGACTTATCTCATTAAGAAATATTGCTCTTTTCTTGAGATTATAAAATGTATATTCCAGGGCTGTGGACTATTGCAAAACTTGTCCAAGGTTCATGGAACTGAAAGTCACCAGGAAACTCCACCCTCATTCTCATAGAATCTTTGAGCATCTTCTAACCAATCATATAATTGCTCCATGTCCTTGACATCAGTCTTCCCATCTGTGTCTAAGCTTAAAGTTGGGGGGGGGGGAAAGTCCTCAAAGTGACTTCCCCAATTCTTCCACAACAAGAGAGCCAGGCACCAGGATAGGGAAATGGCCATCACTAGTAACAAGGAATGTAGGGTTCAGCCCGCTACATATAGTTACTGCCCATCTTTAACAGAGACTAACTAGGCCAGGAACCTGCCTTGAGTTCTTATACACTTAAGTATACCTCAACAACAGAAAGAAATCCCATAAGGAAAATAGAATTCATTCAAGATGAGCCCACTGAAGCCATTCATTCCTGAGAATTTGAGGTCTTCAGAATACCAGAAATCTCAAAAATCATTTTTACCAGATATATGACTTCAAATTTGCTGAGAAACTGATCAGTAAGAGGCCAGCTTTACAGCTATGGACAGTGAAATCTGACAGAGAGGAAAAAAAAAGATATCCCCAACCCAAAACCTCATAAAATCAAAGCTCCTTATGCAGAGCAAGGGGTGAGGGAGAGAAACCCAAAACAGTTTCTATGAGAGGCAAAGGGCTTCTGACTCCCCAGATTTCTAAGCCTCGATAAAAGGCACAGCTCTCTACTGTTGGCCTGGGGAAGTCACACCCACCCCCCAGCTCCCTCCGGTGTGCCAGTGTAAGTGGCCGCCCTTTCCCATAGTCAACTTCTCTTCTAATAATTTTCTTCTTCGCTGCCATAAAGAGAACAAGCCGCTTTGCTAAAGAACTGCTGTGAAATGATTGAAGTTCCCATGCAAACAAACCATTAGTAGAGTTCAAATGCAATTTAAATTACCAGTTGTTAAAGTGCTCCTCAATTTCGCAGTAAGTTTCCAAGGAGAATTATATGCTATATACTATTTAATTGGTTGTTTTCTATTTTTTAACATCCTTTTATTCCCTCCACCCTTATATATCAGAAGTGTCTATAAGAGCTTCCCTTTAAAAAATTACACATTGTTGAAGAGATTAAATGTAAAGATTGAAAAGTGTCAGAGAAACAGCTGCAGGAATGTGCAGCTCAGCAGAAACTGATGGCTTGGAGACCTTTAAAACAATGTAGAATTTTAAAACCTTAGAAATCACCAACAGGGCCAGCACTCTTACCAGATGAGTACGCTAAGGCCCTGAGAGTGAAGGGAGGGGTCGGTCTGAAACCCTATCCCTGGAGAGTGAAAGAATCAAGGAAGACAGCTCCCAATTTCCAGCCATTGGACATCTTTTTCACACAGGGTCTGCAGGTTCCAGAAGATGGTGAGAAACACTAGTGAATTTGATTTGTCACTTAGATGTTTTAAAAGAAACTATGGAACCCTCTTCACATAGCCTCCTGGCTTCTAAAGTGAAAATGACAAATGTCTCCCCAAAAGGGAGGAAGAGAAGCAAAGGCTGAAGAATGAGTGCGAAGAAGCAGGGAGAAGGACTCCTCACTATCAAAGGGGTCACGTCATGACTGCAGATTGCCACTGCTTGATCTGACAGAGAGAATAAACAAACCCAGGCAGGCCACAGCACGTGTGTAAATAGAAGGGTTTCTGAAAGCCATCAGCAGCACAGTTGCAAATCCCGGGCTTGTGAAAACGGTGTGAACCTCTCTGAGCTCTCTGAGTTTCCGGTGAGCAAAACAGGGCCGATACTACCTGTCCTTCAGGGTGTGGACAACCATTTCCCTGAGTTCTGCACCCAGCATAGGCACTACAGAGGCCACACATGAGCACTCATGCATGTTCACCTCTTACCAAGGTCTCTATCACTTCTCAACGACTATGGATCTACAGACAGAAATTATTTGGATTAAAAGCTTAATATAAATCATTTGTGTTCTCTAAGATATGTGATGGTCCTCCAAAGTAAATTCATTTACATTATCATTTTCAAAAATAAGATCCATGAACGCTTTACATATTTTCATTCTAACGCAAACTGCTTAAAAAAACACTACTTTCAAAAATATTTCCAAACCTAATTTTTAATCGCACATTAATCAGCTTCACATCCAAAATCTTCTTTAAACTCTATCAACACTGAGAAAGAGCCCCTACCTCACAGGGGAACGTGAGCACTGGAGTACACATCAAAGGTTTGGGGGATTACAGCAGCAGTCTTAAACCAGAGTCTTCAAAAACCAAGCTCTGTGACAAGGGTTTTATTAATTATAGTCACAAATAGAATATGGACATTTATTCTTCTTCTCGGGGCAGAAATATACCTTTAAAAAAAACTGCCATTTTCACACTTCGAATTGCTTTGGTATAAAAATAATGGCTGTATTTTTTTTTTAACGTTCATGTAAGAAACCTGCAAATCTGTTGTCTATTCTACTTTGCTGTGAAGTTCTTAAGTAAACAGCTCAGAGGCCTGGCATTAATCAGATACACCTATAGGAGTCCAGAATAGGCCTGAGAAAGGATAGCCATGAAATACCATCAAATCAATTCTAAAACAGATTTCAAACGGCTGTGTTCTTGATCAAACAAATCCTGAGTAACCCTGGTATCGATTTCTGAGGCCCCCTGGGACAGCTGTTAGCTGACATGATGGCATATTCCCCCGCAGTCAGTACCCAGAAAACAGATGCTTACCAGTAGTTGGGCTTTGATGAAGCAATGTGGACCTAGCAGGCTCAGGTGCCGACATGTGGCTAGATTCCCTAAATGCTTGAACATGCAATACTGGGTGAAAAGACCTTAAAAGCAAGTCCATGTCATGCTCTGCTGAGACGGCAGCTTTCCAAGGAAGCCTGAAAACCCAAGAGGGCATCCTCCTATAAAGGAAGAGAATGGGCAAGGCCCACAGGCCTTGAGGATGAAGCCAGGGTATTCTCAGAGACCCTAGTGAGGACAGGAGCGCACAGCTATAGGGATACGGTGAGACATAAAGCTGGAGACAGATGTTACAGCCAGAACATGGAGGACTTGAATTGTAGACTCATGGTGGGTGCTGCATTTGAGGGAACGAAGCAAGAAAAAGCTAAACGACTGAACCATCAACCTTCCATAACAGCAAGATATGAACAGGGAAGGGATTTTCCCAGAGAAGATGGCTTTTGAGTGGACTCTTAGCCACAGCTCCACTATCCCTTCCTTCTAACTCTGCAACTCTTACAGGAAAGAAGCTAGGTCATGCCCAAGCAAGATCCCCACTCTGCCATGAGGGACAGCTAGCACTATGAGCTCCCTATGGACTGAGACTCCCAACTGGCTGAGAAGCCCAACTGGCTGAGACTCTGGACTGGCTGAGACTCCGGATTGGCTGAGACTCCCGACTGGCTGAGTGCTAGACTCTTCCCTGCCTCTCAAGAAGCAGTATCCCACCAGATCCATCCCTCTGTGTGCTGAGAATCCCACAGTAGAAAGCTCCTTCCAGGCCAGCCTAGCACACCAAAGTGTTAACCTTCAGTTAACAATGCCCTAGCTACACATCAATTAGGATGTATAGAATTGTTCTGTCCTTTAAAGGAGCCCTGGAAGCAGTTCGGTCTGACCACAGAGCCTAGAAATGAGATACCCTCTCTGCCCTTAAGCAGCTCCATATGAAAGGAGATGTGACAAACACAGAGGGTGGGAGCTGAGGAAGAAGTGCAGGCCGAAGCCCAAGTACCGGAAAACACTTTGACACGGGGTGATCATTTACTTACACCCATGTAATGAAAAAGAAATTCAGTCGCATGTTTCAGCTCACAGCTAAGAAGTACCACAGCCAGGAACCAAGCCGGGATCTTGTGTTTCTAAGCATGAGCATATATACTCGGCTGCCTTGCCTGGTGCAGGTAAACGCAGCAGAATCTCTGCGCGGGCAAAGGAGGTGGTGGTGGGGAGCAGATGGTGACAGCGACTGATTCCTCTATAGGACAAGAGTTCTACAGAGAGAGAGAAGTGAGCTCATCTCACTTCTACAGGAACGGCGAGAGCAGAAGCATGGAGGTGAGCAAATGCAGGATGTCTGGGGAGAGGCAGAGACAGCGCTGTGAGAGCAGGCGTATGGCTGGAGTCTATGCTGGACACACACTTGATTCCAGTTATGAGAGGCGCTCAATAGTAGGGGCAAGAGTATTGTTTCAAACTGTGACGACTAGAGAAACCACACATTTCAAAGAGAACCGTGGCACAGTTTCAGTTTTCCTTGGGATTTCATGTTCCAAGGCGGGGGAGGGAGGGGGGACACACATAGTCTTTCAGATCTGGGCCAGGAAACAAACGGGCCCTCAGGTTTCTTTGGGCTGATGTAGAGAAAGATGTTGTATGCAGTTTTGACGTTTTAGGGGTAGGAACATCTTGATGTTGAGAAAAGACACTAGTGAATTCTGGACCCTACCTGGAATGTAAGTGCCCAGGTTCTCTGGGGTGGGAATTAGAATAAAAAACTATACTCCACTCAGTCATGGATTTCTCCAGTTTTACCTGTAGAGTCTTTAGCAAGTCACCTCCATTAAACAAGGACACAGTTATAAGATGAAAATGATAATCCTGGAGCCACGTTACAGTGAGAGGAAGGAATCTGTGAGGCTGATGGTGAGGACATGTGTTCCTGCATGTAAACTGGCATGTGTGTCACAGGTGCTCCCCCTCCGGAAGGCACCCCGTTGATACAGTGTAGCGTGAAAGCTAGCCTGGTCCTCCAGGAGAAGCAGTCTAAATCTGGAGTTGTCAACAGTTTCTTCTCCTGCTGAAAATGGAGCTTTATTCCCCATGTGAAGCCATTACATCTTTTTGTGCCAAATTGTTTTCATCTTTTAAATGACCCGGTAATCCCACTTTGGGCAATATACATCAGGGAATAATCCAGAAGGAAAAAAGACGGCAATTTGTTCGGAGATGTTATTCATAGTGCTATTTCTAGTTCTTTATATATCCCTCTATTATAGCACTGATCTCACTGTGCTGCAATTATCCACTCCCCTTCCATACGCCTCCAAATTATCTCTGAATCAATCCCCAGCACCTAGCACAATGCCTGGCATACAGTAAGAACTCAATAAATGTTTGTTGACTGAATAGGTGATATGAAAGAAATTTTGAAGAAAAAAAACCCGAATGAGCGCAAACAAAGCACAGTTTTTTAAGAGATGGTGTTAAACTGATTTCTTTTTCCCTTTTTAGAAAGCCTGGTAACTTTAGACTGAAAACTACTGGAAGAGGACCATGTAAAGAAGCCTCAGGAATGACTATCCACGGACTTAGGATTTTTTTTGAAGACTGTTCAGAAACAGACAGTTTTAGTATAGGTGACCAAGGATTAACCAGAGGCATAGGACCCATGCAAGGTCATTTTGGCTTGGTGACTAGAGGTAAGGGCTTAGTCACTGTAGCTTATGAACCTGATTCTGACATTATTTGTTGTGGGACTTTGAATAAACCACTGCGTAACTACTCAGAGACCTTTCTCTACACTGAAAAGCAGGGGTATTTTTCTGGAAAACCCAGCTCATTCATAGGAAGCCTGGGGAGAACCAGCAAGAGCAAGCTAAACTCAAGTGAAGACAGGGACATGGCCTCCTTGTCACGGCCTCAAGCCACAAGGGGTTTTGATGCAGCAGCCCCTCTGGGATCTTTGCAGGTCAAATTTATATAACAGAGAGTGTGTTTGTTGCTAAAGGTCTAGGAACAAGAGACAGAAATCTCTTCATGAACAGGAACACATTTGAAAAAGAACTGGAGACATAGCTCAGTAGAACATACACTGAGCATGTGCTGGACAAGACAAAAAGAGAACATGATAAATATAATCGCTCAGAAGGCTTAAATAAAGAATACTTTATTTTAAAAAAATAAAAATCCCGAGAGAGCAAAGGCAGCTACACATTCTGAAGGCCTTGTTTGGAGGCATTTAATTGCTCTGAGGTAGGAGTCAGAAGCCAGAAGCCTCTGCACCCTCAATTGCTTGGCTAAAAGCTAGAGATTTGGATTCAAAGTCCATACTCTTGGGTCTGGAATTCTGGTAGCTTCTCCACAAAATAACACTGATGTGTCTGTTTGCAGCTCTGGGTCCATTCAGCCCGACATTTCTCCAAAGGAATCACACTTTGACATCCTATCGAAATCACTCGATCAAGTCCTGAACTTCTCCCTCCTCTGTCCCACTGCTCCAAGGCAGCAGCACCCCCCTCCTACACACCACA